>OY751315.1:28204770-28454770 GCA_963564615.1 Rhorus exstirpatorius | reverse complement strand
TGAAATTTTGAGAGAGAGCGTTCATTGAATCTTAGATAACACTCTACCGAAGTTTCATTCGTATCATCGGTTTTTTTAATTCACTGATGAGCCACCTTTTTCCGGTAGAAAAGAAAAAGTTGATTCGCCTTCACCGTATATTTAAATTGTGTTGCACGGCATTGGCGCTCTGAGTCGGACTTCTTTCGACTAAATTGATCATTGGCGCACACAAACATTTTTTTTTGTGACGACGATACGACCTTGGATTGTTTTTCAATGGATCGCGGTGAATTTTCTTATACGCCGTAAACGAATAGGGTGAAGCGATCAACTGCCATAGGCAATTAATTTCATGCCGAGCCACAGATTGGGCTAATTTTTTTTGGCAGATTTTTTTTTTTTTCTTTCAAAATTCTCGTTGCCCGGGAAAAAAATAGTTCGGATCTACGAAGTTACTTTTTAGATCAAATTTGATCTACGCAATTATTTTTTTAGATCAAATTTTTTATCTGCGTCAATCAAATTTAGATGTACGCAGTTACGTCTTTAGGTAAAATTTGATCTACGTAGACCAAAATTATATCGACGCAGTTATTTATCAGATCGAATTTGATTTACGTAGATCAAATTTAGATCTATATACGCAGTAATTTTTTTCCGTCAAATTTGATCTATACGTAGTTATTTTTTAGATCCAATTCAATCTAAATAGATCGAATTCAGAGATCTACGCAGTTATTTCTCAGGTCAAATGTGATCTGCGCGGATCAAATTTGGATCGACGCTTCTACGCAGTTATATAAGTCGAATTTGATCCACATAGATCAAATTTAGATCTACGCAGTTATTTCTCAGGCCACATTTGATCCACGCAATTATTCTTTCGACCATATTTCGAGCTCGAAATTCTGGAAAATCATAGATTTACTTTTGGATCCACGTATTATAATTACTCGAATTTGAATAAATCAACCGAGATGTAAATAAATTTAACGAGATCAAAATAAATCTACTGCTCGATTGTAGCAAGTGTAAAACGTTCTGACGCTTAAATCTAATCGTAAGTAAATATAGTGAGATCTATAGTAGATGAACAGAGATTTAATCCGCAAAAGCGTTCGAACATGTCAGGTCACCTCACATATGTTTACGTAAATCTATCGTTATATGTATGTCGTAGGAAAATAGAAGAATCCCCGGCAGTTAGCTTGATTCCTAGGCAGTTATAGGAGAATGCCGGAAAATAGACGACTCAGGGGTATTGTAAGTCGTTCATTTGTTTATCTGCCTAGACAGTTGGACAACTGCCTAGGGATCAACCCTGGTAGATTGTATGACTCACTAAAAACCGTAAAAAGGACCGGTCATCGATGGTTCTTTTTGGACAAAAAATCACCGACCAATAACCTAAAAAAGAACCGTTCGTTATATTTCGCGAGCACCTAAAAAACTACGAGCAACCACCAAAAGAACCGTACTAATAACCATACTATTTTTTCGGGTTTGCAACCGACAAAATGACCATAAAACGAACCGTACTGGATAAACGAAACAAAAACACTGTATTTTGTAGTGTCAACGCGAGCCAGGATCGAGGCAGTCCAAATCACAGCAGAATGAAATTTTTATAATAAAGGGAATTTTAATAATAAAGGGAATCAACCGCCAGGGAGAGAAGGGTCATACGAAATGTTGTAATAAATTTGTTTACATAAAATAAAACCTTAATAAAACCATAAAAAGGACCGAACTGGTAAAAACCGTACTAAGAACCAAAAACCAGTAGGAACGACCGTACGAAGGACCGTCTACGGATTCATAAAAATAGACGGTTCTTTTGAAGGTTTTTCCACAGTTCTTTTTTGTCCAAAAAGAACCGTCCTTTTGACGGTTATTTGTTCAGTTGCTTGTTGAGTTCGGCAATCTACTAGGGAAGCTAATTGACTAAAATCCTTCCGGCAGTTAAAAGAATATCAAAATAGTACACAAACGTTTGCGTTGTGTGTGCAAATAAAAATTTGTTTCCAGAGACATCTCCTTGTCTCTGCATCCAAGCAGTCTATATGAGTGGTGGTCAAGGATTCAAAAAAGTGTAATTGCAAAGCTGGTTCTAGGGTGACTGAACCGGTGAATGAACGCATAAGCCTTTTTTTCTATTTCGATAAAGCCGTATAATTTAACTTATTACGAATTTCTTTATGAAATAATTATGTCTTATAGAACAATGTTCACAGAATATAAAAAAAAAATATTTGAAGTGCTCTCTGTTCGCAAGGATTTTGTATAAAAAAATTATAATGAACGAAATTATACCAATTCCCCAGTGAATGAACAAAAATTCCAATGAATGAACTCTTAGTATCTTTCCAGTGAATGAACGTACAATAGAACTAATATTATATCATACGCGTGCGTTTTGAGGTTATGAAAAGCCTTTTCAACGCTCGTTCAATCACTGGAAATAGGTTAGAAAGCTGGACCAGTGAATAAACGGCCATATATTGCAAACAATATTCGGTTTTTGACCAAAAATTCATTAATATAATTGAAGCTTAGCAATGTATAACGTTGAAAAAATTATTACATATCTTTTGAAAGGATTTATCCAGGTGATATGGAATATTCCTTAGACCATACAGGATGGACGGAGCATTCCCTATGCTGGAGCATTGGGGAGTGCGTGCCGAGTAGAGCAAAAAAGACGGAAGACAGTGATTCGTGCGTAAGAGAAAGAAGAAGTGCTCCCTCGAGGGAGTAAACGTTGCCAAGTTCAATAGCAGCGTTGCCACGTTTGTGTTCTATACAAATTCTATACCCTATGTGAAATAACTCGACGGAATCATATCCTCAGAATTATAGCCGTCGTATGAGCAGTCGTGATTAATACATTAATTTCGTTACGATAAAATAATTGAAAAAAAGGACAATGAAATATTGCTGGGCTCCTGGCTGCAAAGAATCGTTGAGCTTCAACTCAACGGAGAACTGGGATTTTTTTTATTTCTTATTTTGCAAACTTTTATGTCCGTAGAGTCTTAAGAGTCATCGAGCACACGTGACCAACTCAGAATCGAGGGTAGCGCCTCACGCGGAAAAATTTGAAGAAAATGCATGTCGAAGTTAGCGTCGCTTGCGGCGGATGTGTCAACCAATGCATTCAGCAAAAAGTAACGGATATCGATAGGGTAGGATGTAAATGTTACAGGGCGGTGCATGTTTCATGAAGGGCCCCGATCGCCCCGATTGACCCTCAAAGCTTATTTTATCTCAGGGCTCACTTTACGCTTACGCCATCACTGCTGCTTCTCCGCTCTTACCGACAACCGTGACTAGCGAACCTGGCGTTAGTAGCCGGAACTGTGAAATACATAGCACGTACTGTCATATAGCCGTGAGCACGGACTTGGCGTCTCCGATACAATATTCGATATGATTACTTCGTTTCTCAACGAAATCGGTTGGAAATATTTTTAAAAAGTGCAGTGAAGTGGCGAGAAATACGCTCTGGTCCGATAGAGAGTGGCAGATGTGCGTGAAATTAATAATAAAATGAACTTGTCAGTTGGTGAGAAAAGCGTCGTGGCAAACGACAACCGCCTCGAGTTTTCGATAATTTATTGTGCCACGAAAAAAAAAATTCCACGGAGCAGAGGACCAGAGCGTATATTTTACAAGTCGAACTAATTTATCTGTTATGTTTAATTGTGGAATACTATTGTATTTTCGGCTACACTTCGAATATAAACATCTAGGGAATTTTTAGTTCGTTTATTGCCACTTGGCGCTTCGTATGCCCTCGCTCGATGACTCTTAACTTATTCAAATTAATTTTTAAAAAATCCCAGTTCTTCGCAGTCTAAATACTACGTACAGAAAACATTTTCAAAATAAAAAATTACAAAATTCTAGTTCTCCGTTGAGCTTCAACTCATCGGAGAACTGGGATTTTTTTTTCTTATTTTGCAAAATTTTATGTCCGTAGAGTCTTAAATTATTAAAATTAATTTTTAAAAAATCCCAATTCTTCGCAGTCTCAATACTACATACAGAAAATTTTAGCAAAATAAAAAATTACAAAATCCCAGTCTCCGTTGAGCTTCAACTCAACGGAGAACTGAGATTTTTTTTATTTCTTATTTTGCAAACTTTTATGTCCGTAGAGTCTCAAATTATTCAAATTAATTTTTAAAAAATCCCAGTTCTTCGCAGTCTAAATACTACATACAGAAAATTTTAGCAAAATAAAAAATTACAAAATCCCAGTCTCCGTTGAGCTTCAACTCAACGGAGAACTGGGATTTGTTTTATTTCTTATTTTGCAAACTTTTATGTCCGTAGAGTCTCAAATTATTCAAATTAATTTTTAAAAAATCCCAGTTCTTCGCAGTCTAAATACTACACACAGAAAATTTTAGCAAAATAAAAAATTACAAAATCCCAGTCTCCGTTGAGCTTCAACTCAACGGAGAACTGGGATTTGTTTTATTTCTTATTTTGCAAACTTTACGTCCGTAGAGTCTTAAATTATTCAAAATAATTTTTAAAAAATCCCAGTTCTTCGCAGTCTAAATACTACATACAGAAAATTTTAGCAAAATAAAAAATTTCAAAATCACAGTTCTCCATTGAGCTACAACTCAACGGAGAACTAGGATTTTATTATTTCTCATCTTGCAAAACTTTTCCGTCCGTCGAGTCTAAAAAAGAATCTCGATCTTTTCATAAGCTACAACTTTTGTGGCAAACATTTTTCTCTAAGATCAACACTTTTCAAAATAAAATGGAAAAATTTATTTTATTTATTTATTTATTTATTTATTTATTCAACTTTTTCATGCTCCCCCGCCCGATTATCATTGTTAGTGCCTAAATGAAGGGTTTTGTCGAAAAAAAAAAAAAAAAAAACAATAAAATTCGGAAAAGTCCTCAATCTACATACCCGCGATATTTATAGGTGTGAAGCTCACACCCAGGCTTGAGAGTTGTGGAGAATTGATTTTAGAAAATAATTTTGTTGGAAAAATTACGATTTTTTTCCCTTCAATTAATTTTGTGGCACCGTTTTAAAGAGAAACCTTAAATCCAGAATGTTTCGATACCGTGAGTGAATTTCATGCTTACATCATTTAAAAATACCGCGCTTCCCAGACCCTACTCGAGATCACGAGTTAGCATGAACGTGGCTTATTCGTGCGCATATATCTATCACGAAGGCTATCCTTGTCTTACTACTCGGCACGCTCCCACCACTCGAATGCTCTGTCCATCCTGTATGGTCTAAGGAATATTCTGGTATTCGATGCACAGTCAGATTGTTATAACAACATGGCTGTCGCTCCTATGAATATGCGCCCCAAGTACGAAAAAAAAATCCATAGCATCGCAAATCTTTCACAGCGTCAAATAATATCACTATACTAGATATTTTCTCATAGTTTTCACTTCATTATAAATTCAAAATTCTTCATAATAATAAAATCATATCTCTGCCGTTTAATTAAAATACTAAGCCTGTTCATTCACTGCGGTAGGTGTTCATTCACTGATTCAGTGTCACCCTAGTCAATGCAAGACAAATCGCTGTTCTTGCTTCAAATCAAAAATACTTTTTAAGTATCACGATGTCATAGTTCAATGTCTTGCTGCAATAAATAATCCAGATCCGTATAATTATTTATTTTATTTCGTATATGTTGCTGACGAATATTGCATTTAAAGGCAATAAAATTTTGTTTCTTTTCATTGCGCTACTGACGAGATTATTGTAATCAGTTGATTATGAATGAAGCTGATATTCAAGTATATATCAATTTTCTTTTTAATTCACATAACCTATCACATTTTGACACATCCTTTCTACGCGTATAAAAATATAAGGTATACACGGCCACGAACGCAAATTTGATTTACGTACGCAACGCAAATGTTTCTGGACTATTTTGATATTCTTCTAACTGCCGAAAGGACTTTAGTCAGTTAGCTTGATCCCTAGGCAGTTGTCTAACTGTCTATGGGCAGATAGACAAATGAACGACCTTCAATACCCCTGAGTCGTCTATTTGCCGGCATTCTCCTAACTGCCTAGGAATCAAGCTAACTGCCGGATTCTTCTATCTGCCTACGACATGTATACGGGAACTAGGTTGATCGACGATTTTTCCAAAATTTAGATCTACGTAGATAAAATTTGATCTGAAAAGTAATTATACACGTTGATCTAAAACATTTTTTTCCTCGGGTGCCATCAGAAACTCTGCACATGTCCTCGATCCGAAAGTCAATTGACATTTTAGAAATCGAATAATAATTAAAAAAAAAAAACTTTACTACAAATTGAAATCTTTAATTGTCTAAATTGCGAAAAATATACTGTAAAAGTTGGAATATTTTTACAGATAGAAATTTTTTTTTTTTTCATAGTTATAGATGGTATCGAGATCGATTGGATTTTATTAATATTTTCTTCAAAGATGATATTTCTCCGTGCACCGAGAAAAATTATTTTTAAACCAAACATCAGACGCTTTTAGTACTCGAAGATTCGGGTACATTTTGCAGTCAAGGTGACAATTTTTTTTTTTTTTTCAAATCGATGTCACCATTTTTTTTTCGCATGACCATTTAAACGGCAAAATGTCACTTGTACTTTCACCATATAGTATATTGATATATATACACACACACACACATTTATTATTTCAACGTACGTCATAATCCCATTATTTCTCTCGGGCTGTAAGAGCTGCAGACACAAATAATTAAAAAAAAAAAAAAGAAGTCAATTCACTTGCGTCACGAGGTTGTTTTCCATCGGAATCAACATTTTTTTTTTTTTTTCATCGTCCTGCGCGCGCGTCCTTCCGTCTCAAGGCTCGAGGAACGATCGTCTTGCATCGCGTCTCGCTGCATATATATATAAATGCGAACTCGTCATCGCGTTAATTAAATTATCACTCGAAGGGGTTATTTGACTTGACCCCCAAGGGTACAGGTAGACGGTGATATCCAGCCACCAAAACGCTTTTCCAATTCTCTCGCAACAGCGAGACACAGCCTGTCTTGATTTGGTCCTGCTATCACCTGTTGGCATGTTTTGTACATGAGAAATTTCAGGTGTCTTTTTTAAATGCACAAAATTTCAAAATGACAACATCAATAACGTCAAAACGATCGATGATGGCAATTATAATTTGTCAAAATTATCATCGGTACGCAACTGAGACCGCGTATAAAAAAAGAATAATCAATCGAACGAAAAATTTCATTTGATCAACTAATTTGTTTTTCGTTCGATCAATTGTACGAAACATTTTTTTTCCAACAAAGCATATACCTCGATTGATTTTAAATATTTTCCTTTTTTGCTCACAACTGCGAAGCTTCTCATTTTCAAATACAATGAATATATAAACTTACCTGAAATCCTACGGGCAAACCTTCCTCGTTGACCCCCATGGGTACGTGGGTCGCCGGCAGGCCGAATACATTAACGAGCAAACAGTACATACCAGCTGGTGACTGAAGCGCTATTTTTCCCCGTTGGGGCGCTGGACACACGAACGTCGGATACAAAAATACACCGTCGTCACCGAGCAATTCCTGAAAATTAAAGAGAAAAAAAAAAAATTATCGAAGCGTAAAAAAAAAAAAACAATAAAAAATTTATGATCGAAACGACTCACAAATTGCATGATGAATGATTACATTCGTGGTGAAAAAACTTACGAGAAATTTCGCACGAAGCTTTTGGCCCTTTTGCTTGTAAAGTTGCTCCGACGATTCCGGCATAAAGCACTTCATGTCCTTCATTATCTTCATGAATATCGCAGTTTTAGTGTACTGCGACATGCCGAAAAGAGCTTTGAAAAATTCGATCGGACCGTTGCATTCGTGCTGTCGAACAACAATAACAATAATAATAATAATAATAATTGAAACGAAATGTCGAAAAAATCGTTAACGTTGTTTTGTTTTTCCTTCGCCAAAAGGATTGTCAATTTTATCATGAAAATATAGATAAAACGAATGAAGAATTTTATCGAAAAATCTAATATTTTCTAACCTTCGGATCGGCTGGATTTATCAGCAAGTGCGGTAGGCTCTTCATGCCGAAAAACATCGACACCGTAATTTCCAGTGTCTCCCACAACGGGCCCAAGGGTGCCTTGAAAAATCGTACTCCAATGAAAATGAATTAAAGATTATTTTTATTTTTATTTTTATTTTTATTTTTTTTTTTATAAATTATTATCGATCGTTTGACGTAATAACGATTCTCACTTCGCTGACTTGTGAACCGCAATCTTTGAGATGATTGGCGGCTTTCTTTATCGTTCGCCTGATTGCCGAATCAACGGGCTCCGTGCCGAAAGATTTACCGGCATCTTCCATATAAAAAACTCGAAGCTTTTTTACATTCACGGTCTCGTCGAGACCGAGGATTTTCGCTTTATCGCCGCTCATTATCCTCATGGCGAGGGCAAGATCTTCCACGAATCGTGACATAGGACCGAGGACGAGATACCTCGTAAATGATTCGTCGTCGCTCATGGGAAAGTGTCCGGTGATCGGTATAATTCCTGACACGTTAAATAAAAATATAACCGAATAGTCTAAGACAATTTTCTTTTCTCTCGTATATTTTTATAATTAAAATGTTTCAGTGCCAATGTCGCGCAAAAGTGGTAAATCAGAGGGGCACTGCTGGTGAATAATTCCTTTAACCATTTCGATCTCGTATTATTACTGTTAAAAGATTATCTCATCGATTCGGCAGTTCGATTATTTCCTAAGAATTGTTTTTTTTTTTTTCGATTTTCGTGATGCACGTTTGCAGCCGGATATTTATCGATTCGAGATTTTTTATAAAAATGTGTTGGTGACATCTGATAGCGACGATCGTGTCTCATAATGAATTGTGCAAGAACAGGAATGCAAACAACAACGAATGGGTAATGTATATACATAGAGCTTACCGGGCGTTGGTTTATGTCCGAAAACTCCGTTGAAGAGAGCAGGAACTCTGATGGATCCGGCGATATCCGAGCCAATACCGATCAACGAAGCACCGGCTCCCAATAGCGCGCCCTGAGCGGAATTATTTGATTTAATTTTTGTTTTTGTACTCTTAGCTTGATATTTTATCGGGCCCGTGCATCAAATTCACTGATCGATCGAAAGTTTTATTACAATGAAAATAGTTGAATCGAGACGCGCTGAAAAATTATTTTCGCTCCAACAACGATTAAACTGCTTGCATACAAATTTCTCGGTTTTTTTTTTTTTTTTAAATACTTGGACAATCCGCGGCTATATTTTATCCAACGCGAAGACCCAGATGCTGTTTTGCTTTGCTATGATATTGCATGCAATATGTTAACGAGTATAATTTTATGCTCGAACGCGCTCGATACGTATATGCCCCGCCTCCCCGACTCTCCCCGTAGACTGTTGAAAATAGCACTTGATAAATAATTGTATGCATCATTATATATAGAAATGGGTAGGCAATGAGTACATCGAAATTGGGATAAGAATTTTCTTTTCGATCGCGAGCTGGAGCGTAACATTTTTAGTACAGTTATTGGCCAGATCCGGGAAAAATGTATGCAGGATACACAATCGCCGATTGAATTGCAAAAAAAAAAAAAAAATCGACAATAATGGAATTAAATTTCGCGATAATTTTACCTCACCGCCGGAAGAACCACCGGCGATTCTTCTCGGATCGTATGGATTACAGGTCCTGCCGTATAACAAATTAGATGCATCTAAACCACTGCAAAGTTCCGGTGTATTGGTGACGCAAAGGGGTATAGCACCGGCGTTCTTCATTGACGCGACTACCGGACTGTCAGCCGTTGCCTTAATCCCTCGTCTAACCAATGTGCATCCCGTATGACTGAGACCTAAATATGCATTCGCGAATTAATTAACCGTGAAAGGATTGCAGAGACTATACAAATCGTTTATGCAAGTTGCAGATTTGTTTTTTTTTTCCTCGATACAATGATCGATATGCGTGCGGAAAAATATTTCTTCGACAGCGCAACCGGTTCATTTTTTTTTTTTTTTTTTTAAGATTAACAAATAAACAAACAATAGCAAATGAACAATTTCGTCGTCTCGTTTACCTTTGAGTGCACAGCTCTCCTTAACGGTAAATGGTACACCGTAAAGCGGCATCTTGATCTCGAGTTGGGCCTTGGCGATCTCGCCCGAGTTCAATTTTTTGTCGCATTCTCTCGCATCGTTCAAGGCTGCCTCGTAACGATCCTCCACGACGGCATTAACAATCGGATTTACTTCCTTGATTCGTTCTATGTAAGCCTTCACGACTGTCTCGCTCGTGATCTTCAATCATACACCAAGATCGTTATAGCCGTGACCCCAGTTCTCTATCGTCGTGACGATTTCATTTTTTTTATACATGACTATATATATATATATATATCATTATTGTTGTTATTTGAATAAATTTACCGCCAATAAATGTGTATTTGAAGGTGGATTTATTGATGCAGGCTTGCTTGCTCGTCTACTTGTGTGCAAAAAACGCGGTTCACTTTTGAACATTATCTGACCTAAGATTATGCGCACTCACCTCACTGTCACGTATCTTCTTCGCGAGCTCGCATGCGCTCAATCGAAGCAGAGGATTGACGTTCAGTGGTATAACCGATGGTGTTACGCGATCGCGATACCAGTAAAATGGCTGAAGAATCTTCAGCAGCAGAAACTGCAGGTATGCCAAGAATCGCATTAACCGCGCCATATTCTTGTTTGATGGACTGAGAAAAAAAATGTTAAGTGTGTAATCAGTATTCCCTCTGATACAATCTTTTGAGACATTGTTGACAATGGTCATTATTATTGTAGCTATGTCCTCAGCAAAACTGGACAAACGACATGACGAGACATGTCTTGGCGGGATCATATAATTATTTTTACGCACTTTTAAACCGACGAATTGAAAATAAGAAAAGTTTTACGTGGGTGTATATCAATAATTCTCGCTTTGGTGCGAGTGTCATTTTCACTGAAGCTCTCCTGCGGACTTCAGGACAGACCGTTCTGATCTATGCATGTGTCATAAAAGCGAAAGGTGAGGTATCTGTGGGTGGCCGAATGTGAATATAACGTCACATATATGCCATAACTGAGCTATACGGCAAGGCGAGTACAAGTGCGTCTCGACGAGATCGAACGTGAGAGGAATGTGGAACGGCCCTAAATGATTTTATGCCTCTTACGATCGATATGGTGAATTAAACAATATATACGATGAGTTGATCAATAAATGAGTAGACATCTTCCAATGACTGCTAATACTTCGACGAAATACATTATTATGAATCAAAGTAATTCGCTAATGGAAACTTAAATTCGATCTCGTATATTCGATCATTCGTTATCCGCAGACTTTGAGCTTCAACTGTCAGTTTTGCGACAGACGATAATTTTTATCAGAGACCCCGAAGTATACGTTGGAAAATACGAAATTAAAAAAAAAAATTATTTAACATTCAAGCCATTTCGAAAGCAGATTTTTCAATTTGTCAAGTATCGATGGCTCGGAGTTAAAAAAAATGCGCATCGCGTATATGCCCGAGGAAATATCGATGTTCTTCTGATGGCGTCAGGCCATCGATTTATTTATATTATCGCGTTTATATATAGAGTCTCGTCGATCGTGGGACGAGCGATACAAGCGGGTGTAGCGAAGCGTGTAGTCTCGGGTCTTACGCGTTATTTACGATTCAGTGAGAAAGTACAAGATCGTCAAGGAAATGGACACAGAGGTAAAAATATAGTTTGACTGTACTATCACGATCACAAATTATATATGGCTAGAGCGATGCAATTGACGATAAATTGCTTCGGGACGTGGGCAAGGATTCGGTTGCGTCGATCGTTTCTGAAATCTATCGACTTATACGCTTCTGTCAATCTGCTTGAAGTCATTAAGGTGTATCGAGTGGATATTTCAATATTTTTAATGCTTTTACAGGGTTAGGCTACCGATACATGGGGGGTTTTTTTTTTCTCTTATAAATGGGTATGCTTTTTGAACTGGAAATGGCAAATTCAGTGAAGAGATTAAGAAAAGGTACTTGCGTGTTTTTTTTTCTCCTTTTGCTCTTTTTAATTTATCTCTTTTTTGGCTGCTGAATGCACCTTATATTGTGTAACTCTTTGAGCTACTCATGAGATCCAGACTCTCCCTCTAGTGATCTTAGTTACATCATATACGATGCGGTATATCATTTATTTTTCGTACAATTTATTTTTTTCTATACCCGCATGTATTTTTGTATCAAATGCAAGCGATTAAGAATTTTTCTGCCTTAAAGTTTCGTACTGTGTCATTGTCACAGTATATATTGTACTCGAACTTTTATGGATTATCCTCGCGGTAGGTCATCGTATATCGAATTATTTTCGTCGAACGTCGAGCATTGAATGACAATAGAAAACCGAGATAATTGTGGCACTTTCCGATCATCGCACGATCTGGCCAACGATTGACCGATACACAAGTGCCCATTATACCGTATAAGTTAACCGCGCGGACAAGTCCTATTGAACGAAGAATCGAGAGAGAATGCTCGATTTGTAGCGAGACACTACGACAATGCCGTTAATTTATTTATGGTATATTTTTCGTCTTATATCAAATGTCTCGATGGTTACGTCGATCACGTGTTCGATATTCAAGAAATTCTCGCTTACGCGATCCGGCAGCTCGCTCTCGACCTTATAGTCCCCGATTCATGCATTTTTCATGTAATTTTAATTGCATTTTTAATTAACGGGCGTAACGAGTTCAATGACAAAAATGCCCGGTGTCATTGGGTCAATACTGAATTAATATACGGTATTTTTTGAAACCGGTTGGACAAAAGACACATCGTAATTTTTGCGCAAAATTGTAATCTATGCATTTTGAGGAAAAAGGGAAATTTAGCTAAATATAGTTTTAAAAAATTACATTGTCGATGATCAATTTCATATTAACGGCATTACACAAACTCATTAGCATTCGATTAGTTTCTCTTTTAATTTTAGTATAATTACATTTATTCAATGACCATCTTAAAAAAAGTATACGAATTCATAGTTACTTCGAAGCTGCTGAATTCGAAAGTTCGTTGTTCTTAGTCATGAAACTCGACCAATTCCTAACTCTCGTTGGTATAAATAACAACGTAATTAGACGTAATTCCCTGTTACGGAAAGATCTTTTACGACAACGGCGCAATGCATATATATATATATGTGTGTGTATATGTGCATTGCCTATAATAGGAAATAAACTACTCTTACTCCACGTTGCTCCCGACCAGAGAATGTTCGACCTGAATACCATGGAAAATTGCAAAAGCCATCATCGAACGTAACCCGAATGCTCTCTATAGTACCTTAGTTGTTAAAGTTTAGTTGAAAAAAAAACGAGGAAAAAAACAACATTTTCCCTAATTTTATCATTTCCGCAATGCTGATTTGTCTTTATCTACCTTCACTGCTCATGGCAATCGGCTTCTACATATATATATATATATATACATATATATATATATGTGCACTACTTTGATAGTTCTCGGCGACCGGTGCGAGTCTCAGACGCTCATGAATTAATCATGCAAAGTGTAAATGAAATCCTCATACGACACTTATAATTCACGATCGGTAATACTTGATTGATTACGAAACGCTCTTAATTACGATGTATTTCAATGTCACTCGCATAACAGCATCAATTATTTCTTTTTCATGATTTTTCATTCATTTTTCTTACTTCTTGATGCACCGATCGTGCATTTATAAAGGACAAGAGACGAGAGAGTTTTTTTTTTTTCTTAACACCTTAAGTATCGGAAGATCTTCGATTTGGTCAGAAGTGAAGAAAAATTTCAAAAAATATGATATTTTAATCGCGAACAAAGAATACTTAAAACGCCCTCTCATCCGAATGATGTATTCGCAAAAAAAATGGTATCCAATAACAAATGTATATTGACGATCGGTACGTTTCTTTTAATTCAAATAAACGACGCATATATACGTGAAACAAATTGCAATCCAACTTGGTACATTTTAAACAAGTCCGAATCGTCCATGTCAATAAGTGGTCCATATGTCAAGTCCAATGAACAAACGAGACCTAAAATTGAATGAATTTATTGACTTTATTGTCGAACGATCGGCATATGAAACAATCATAGCGAGATTATGAATTTCCTGATGGTATATGAGATCAAAGTAGACTTGTTAGAAGTGTGATACGAGCGTATTAATTAATTGTCAGTAATAGAGCTGTACACAGTTCATTCAGGCAGGCAAGGTGATCTTTTTTCCCCGGTCTGAGGAAACGAATTGCTATAAATATGCAATACTCGGGTTGACAATTTTATATTACGCTGGCAGGGAAAATGTTTCCGTCGAAAATAATAATAATAATAATAATAATCATATCGACTAATCAGCTGATGTCTGCAAAGTTGAAACACGCAAAGTTCGTAGATATAGCATAGAGATTTGAAACGCGTTACGTGTCCGTGATAATACTCGAACGAGGTGACCTTTGTCCATCGTTCGTTTTTCAATGCTTACCTTATAGAAACAAGTGCGAGTAATCATCACATAAAGATCATTTTCCTTGCTTCCTACGCGAATCCGTCGAAATTTTCACGTTATATTTTACCGCACGAAATAACGATATAATCGTCAACAAGTACTTATTTATTTATAAAAAAAAAAATCGTCCAGAAGATTTGAGCAATATCGATTAACCATCATCAGATTTTACACTGTACACTGAAGATCTATATATGAGTGTCCTGATCTCAAATATGTCAACAAATTAGAAAATCGGTTCTCCTCGATTCTGTGCAACTCGATCACAACGCGGTGTGATTCATTAAATCGGGAAAAACCTGTTGGTCAATGTCGAATTTTCGGAATTTAATTTATTTGAAAAAATCAAAGATGGTAGATAATCGAAACTGACACAGAATCACAGCTCAGTGTTCAGTCCGTTCGTATCCCATAAGGAATTGAAATGCCGGGCGATTTGTATATCGTGATTGTACACGCGAGACTATCGATTCTTGCTAATTCTTTTTATTCCATTGTCCTTTCCATGGATTTTAGATGATTAAAAAAATCCTCCTATGGCCCCGCGAAAAATCGATATAATGCGATATGGTCTAAGTCTACTCGCGACGTTTTCGAAATTCCCTATGAACCTAACTAACGAACGTAAAGTGGCGGAAATTTGTAATTTCGATATTTCTAGCGATACAGTGTGGAGGCAAAAAAGAAAATGACAAGAAAATGCATTCACTGCACTCACATGTTCGTTCTTCGATGTATACCCGTCAGAGAATAAATTTTCCCATAAGCGAGTCGTAAATTTTAAGAAATAACTCGCAAGCTAGCTCCGAGCACTCGTAGTATTATTTTTTTTATTTTTTTTTTATCAATTAATGACGAAAATCACTGTCTAATGTATGTCGACTCACCGTTCAACTTCGTGAATGAGAAAATTTTTAACGTCGCTCGAATGGGCACGTAAATTCGATCAACGCTCGAATTTCTTAACAATAAAAATTGTCATCGAACAGCGAGAGTGCAACAGTTGATCGTGACTGTGAGAGTCGGACACGAGCTCCGTTGTGCTGTCGTTTATAGAGTGCGTACAATGCTATATATATATATATATATATATATATATATATATATATATCGGTATATCCCGCGCCTCTCGATCACCGAATTCCCATTGGCGCATAAACAATTTTGCATTCCCACACCTTTTATATACACGAAGCGAGACTTCCAATCGACTCGATGTTCGAACCTCAAAAGTAATCTTTGAGCATCGAGCGTCATTTAACGCTCGCGACTCGGCAGTCATAGTTCACCGACTGTTTGGCCCCGACGTCACGATAAAATCGTACATACGTATCGAAACTGCTCTCAGCTCACATCGTGTCGGCGATGATTCCGTAATTTCTGTCGTAATTTCGTCCTTTTTTAAAATTTCTGTCCTTTTTGAATTACGATAACTCGCGACACTTTCTGTCGAATATTTATCTCGGACGTTCGAGACGTGATAAGCAACACTTTCGTGTTTTGCTTATCGCGTCTCGAACGTCTCATCTGCAAACGATCATTTCGATCCTGCAGTCGCACAATAATTAGTGACGAATTAACAAAAAAAAAAAAACAAAAAAATAAACGTTTAGCTTTTGTTTTTTTTTACTTTCATCAATTGCAAATGGATTTATCAATGAATTTAAGAATGGAAATATCAAACACACCTCACGGTTTTATTTATTCATTGATACGTTACTCTGCACTTTCGATATATATGGTGAGTGTCCAAAATTTGCGTAACTTACCGTAAAACAGGCATCACGCGCGTTCGGCTTAAACATTATTTTGTCAAAATTGCAACACAGACACTTTTAATCATTTATTTTAACTGTCAAACTGTCAAAATTATTGACAGTGAGACTTCACTTTCAAGCAATAATTCCAACGAGCGAGTAATGAATTTTTTATTGTTTGTATTATAAAAAAAAAATAAAAAATATTTTAAAAAACACAAATACACGAACGAAAAAATCGTAATTTTTCATAAAACTTTATTTTTATCACATTCTCGTATGCTTACATGAAAAACTTGTCGAAGAGAAGGAAGATTTTCGTCACTTGGCTATATATAGCTTCGAGCAAACATATTTCGTAAATTTTTTTTTTTTTAATGAGAAAAAAAAATAATGTCACACAGATCGAAACGACAATGATCCGGATCGACGAAAGTATCTCGACGAAAAATAATTTAAAAGTTTTGCTTCTTTAATGTAAATAAAGAAAAAAAAAAAAACCTTTGCTCCGGCGAAATATCTTTGTTAAACTGCATCACGTGAATCGGAATTTGGGTTTGACTGCTCTGAATCTGAGATCGATGAGCCTCGGGGCTCATATATATATATCTCGGCGCGATTAGAAAATCTCAAATTGACATATATTATAAGCGTTTATCAAAATAAAATCACGACAATTTGTCATGATATTTTTTTTCACGATTCGATGAATTGATTTATAATTTCGTCCAAAAAAAAAAAAAAAAAAAAAAAAAAAAAACGAACGCATCCTTTTCTTTCTTTCTTCTCGATCGAGTATGACAAATCAATTTCGGCTGATTCTGACTTTATATTCGCATCATCGTTATTTCAATTCCCCTCGAGATTCACGATTCCTCGTTGCACACAAGCGAAAGGATCGTTATTATTCGTTTAATCGATGAATTTATGGAATTATTCATAATGCCCAAATGCAACGAGCGATGCCAGCCGGAGACTCGAATTTAACAATTCAAATAAACGTGTGACTGGGAGAACACGAGCGGAAGAATCATCGTTGCCCGTGACAAATATTAAATGCAGTCGGGGAAAGAATTAATGACCGGTAAGGCGGCCGAATAGCAAAGGAGGCCATCTCCCATATGTACTTTGAGTCATATTTGTCATGTCATTTTTTTTTTTTTTTTCCTCGCAAATATTCTCACCCAGCTATGAGAGAATGTTCGAGGCAAGCCGAGTAATTTTTCACGTTACGAGACAATTTTTTTCACGTTAAATTCCATTTTTTCATGTTAAATTCAATTTTTTTTTTTTTGGTTTCTCTCTGTGCTTTTTCGTAAAAAATTTTCTACAATTAAAAAAAAAAAAAAACATGCCTACCGAGTGAAGAATGAAAAAAAAAAAAAAAAAAATTAAAAATACGAAACAAAGTGTATATGGCGCACAAAGTTCGTTACCTGCTGTGAAAAATCGAACGTGTGCCAGCGTGATTTTCGTCTCAGCTGTAATATAAAATTTTTTTCAAACCTCGTTGTGTTATCGTCTAACGAAAAAAAAAAAAAAAAAAAAAAAAAAAAAAAAATACGTGTGTCAACGAGATACGGTGCCTTATCATTCGTCGACCTCGATAATTGACGTAGTTTATTTTTTTTTTCTAGCCTATATAAAAGCCACACGATGATCGGAACGTTTGATCGTTACAAGGTCCATTGGAAAACGCTATATAATTACGTTTCGAACTAGAATTATGAAAAAATTAATTAAAACTACGGCAAACAAGCGAATAATTAGAAAATAACGAACTTGGTATTTATAAGATTTTCGTTTCGTTGTCCGTCAAGGTTTTCGATTTTTTCGAATTATTTTCCCATTATTCTTTACAACGAAATGTTAAATCCCAAGATCGAGGAAAACTTTTCGACGAATCGCGAGAAGAGCCAAAGTGATCATGGAGATTCGTTTGCGTTACAATTTTCTTACGATCTTTATTTGAGGCTTCAGACAATTTTTTCGTGACTCGGAGGTTCTTGCCAGCCACCGAAAGCCCGCTCGATTTCTTGAGCCAGAGCAATCGTTAAATGATCGTTTCCCGGATTTCCCACGACCTATGAAAAAAAAAAAATATATATATATATATATATATATATATATATATATATATTTCGATAGAAAAAGAACGTTTAATCGTAAACAATAATTAAGATATTATTGTATCATGAAATAATATCATAAATCATAAATAATAATGATGATAAATTAATGCTTACCTGAAGCCCGATGGGAAGACCAGTCCTATTGAGTCCCATGGGGCATTGCGTGACCGGAAGTCCCAGGGCATTGAATATCATCATGTACGAGACGTTGCAAACTTTGTGATAAATCTCATAAGGATAATGCGCTGGACCGACGAACGATGGATATATGAGTACACCATTATCGCCCAAAAGATCCTGATTTGAATTATCACAATTACGGTCTCGATGTTATTTTCATTATTTATTTTATTATCATAATTTACAGTATCACAATTTTCAGTATTATCTTTGCGCGTAAATTAACATTTTTTTTTTTTTTTTTTAATACGATATAATTTTTGTGTACCCTAACTTTTTATTGCATGCAAATCAAGCGAAAGCTCAATTGGCTGTTGATCGATCGACAGCTCTCAATCGAACGTTTCGATCGATCTGCGTCGTTTATGATTTTCGGCCAAAGTATACGGCTATATGATTTACCTGAAATTGTTTTTTCAACGCGTTGTTCTTCTCGAGCATTCGAACGTAGTGACTCTCGGGCAATTTGTCGGAGAATTTTTTTAAAACCCCATAAGCAATGTTGGGAAATGTGTGCGGTGACACGAGACATACGTATCTCAGTACTTCGATGAAAACGCTTTTCCACTCCTGAAGCAAATTATCAATGAGCTTGTAACATATTTTACAAGACGAGGACCAAAAGAGAGGCAATAATAATAATTATTATTATTGGTGTTATGATAATAATAACGATTAAAATAGCAGAATAATTAAAGATTTAGCAGAAGAATTAAAATAGCTCTGCCACAACAACAAAAACAACAACAACAACAATAACAACAAAAAGTCGCGAAAACTATCGAATTCAAGCTAATATTGGTAGGGTGACTGAACCAGTGAATGAACGCATAAGCCTTTTTTCTATTTCGATAAAGCCGTATAATTTAACTTATTACGAATTTCTTTATGAGCTAATTAGATCTTATAGAACAATGTTCACAGAATATAAAAAAAAATATTCCAAGTGCCCTGTTCGCAAGGATTTTGTAAAAAAAAAAAAATTATAATGAACGAAATTACCAATTTCCCAGTGAATGAACAAAAATTCCAATGAATGAACTCTTATCTTTCCAGTGAATGAACGTACAATGGAACCAGAGATGCGTACGCATACTCGTGCGTTTTGAGGTTATGAAAAGCCTTTTCAACGCTCGTTCAATCACTGAAAATAGGTTAAAAAGCTGGACCAGTGAATAAACGGCCATATATCGCAAACAATATTGGGTTTTTGACGAAAAATTCATTAATATAATTGAAGCTTAGGAATGTATAACGTTAAAAAAATTATTGCATATCTTTTAAAAAGATTTATCGAGGTGAAATGGAATATTCTGGTATTCGATGCACAGTCAGATTGTTATAACAACATGGCTGTCTCCTATGAATATGCGCCCCAAGTACGAAAAAAAAAAATCCATAGCATCGCAAATCTTTCACAGCGTCAAATAATATAACTACTAGATGTTTTCTCAGAATTTTCACTTCATTATGAATACAAAATTCTTCATAATAATAGAATCATATCTCTGCCGTTTAATTAAAATACTAAGCCTGTTCATTCACTGGTAGGTGTTTATTCACTGGTTCAGTCACCCTATATCCAGTACTTGAGGTCATTTTGATTTCGAAAAAAATGTGGATATATGCTTAAATTCCGCAATGGGTCAACGATTATATTCGGTGAGCCAAAAATGGAAAAGATATTTTGGATTTGAGGAAAAATTGGTGTCCGAAGGTTTTTGAGAGATCGCTGACTTCGTTCACAGATCAAAAGCAACGATTCGAAGAGAACGATGATCCGATGATGATTTATTATATGTTATGATAGGCACTTACGTGAGGATTCGTTCCCTTCTTGAATATCGAGTCAGCACCGTCCAGTCGCAGAAGAATTGCCGTGGCAACTTCAAAAGCGTACTTCATCCCCTTGAGGTCAGCCTGCTCGAAGGAAAAGCGTCATCGATTACGCGAATGATCAAACCTTTTACCGTGCGCATCAGTATATCGCGTATTCGTTGGCGCGTATACGCACCTTTTGAACTTTTACACCGTGAAACGTTTCCAGGTGTGTGACTAATTTTCGAATACCAGCTTTGATTTCCCCGTCCACGGGACTCGTTGCACCGGAACCACAGTCGTCCTCCAGATAAAAGAATTTCAGATCTGACAGTGCTATCTGCAAATCACTCTCGTTATTGCCTGCTGCTCGTTCTTTTCTTCCCCCCCTCCCTCCCCGTTTTTTAATCGCAATTTTAAAAATTTTATATTCAATGAGAGCGAGCTGCGTACCTTTTCGTCGAGTCGTGATATCGGCACGTCTGGCTGTGAAATAGTCTTTAAAAAAATCGGCAAATCTTGAGCGTATCTGACCATCGGTCCTATCGTGAAAAAAGATGTCCAATTTTGGTCATCGCAGTCAGGCATGTGACCCAATGTCGAGACCCATTCTGCAATTCGATGGAATAAAAATATTGAGAAATAAAAATTTTGATATTGAAATATTAAAAAAAAAATCATCTCTTCTCTATGGATAAATTGTCGGAGAAATTATTTTTGTCTGTACATGTTCATTTTGTGTTGAATTGAAAAGAAAGACAATTAATTTTCTTTCTTTTCAATTGAGATAATATTTTATAAGCCGCTCAGATTCGTGGAATCTCTCAAATGAATTTCTTGAGGGACCATCTCTTGCTCACGGCTTAAGAGCCAGCCGCCGCGCGGGGGGAATATGGATTCTCTGGAATATGTTTTGTGACGTCCGTCGCTCATTCATTAAGGTAGTCCTCGTGCTACAATAGTGCGAGAAAGTTTCCTATGTACCATATATGTATGATAAAATATATACACGGCGCTAGCGGTCATATATGCAGCGAATTTTTGATTGAGTCTGTACAGAAATTGCTGTTACACACGGAACCGTGAATATTCAGATACATTCAGCTTACGCGTCGAATTTTCATTCATATTGCATTATTTTTGTGTTCGTCGTTCGTAAACGAAACGGTTGAATAATTTTGTTCTTTTTTCCCTAACATGTGAATAATAGTCTTCTCCCGTCTACAATTTTTTTTAAAATCAAAATCTGGTTACGCGTTTAGTTGTAATATTTAAAAAAAAAACCCGTGCTAGTATCAGAGGTTTGTACAGCAATGCTTGCTATATGCTCTGCACGTAATGGTTGCTAACTTTGACATTGAATATCTCGAGTTGGGAACGGTCAATCTGCTTAAAATTTCACGAGAAGTTGGGTACTAGCATTATCTCTTTTCGTCCCACTATAAATTTCAACAAATTCTCATATTATAAACGCATTTGCACGAGGACTACCTTAAATTAATTTTCTTTCTATTCAACTGAAATAATATTTTAAGCAGCTCAGATTCGCGGAATATGAAATAAATTTCTTGAGGGGAAAAATGCCTGTACACTTCCCGAAAAATAAAACAATAAACTGAGCGGACACGGGTCAGTCTTATACGGGCTGCGCTTGACGCGCCTCAAATATCTGACCCAGTCTCTGTCTCTCTCATTTTTACAGCACTGCTGGCGTCGTCCAGACGTACATACGTATATAAGTACACGTAGAAAAATTAGGTCCGAATTAATGAATTTTCCTTTGAAATAAACTTGGGCCGGATAACAGGAATAAACGGAAAAACCTTAGCTATAAAATAATACAAGAGACACTTTGTGTGTTTCCTCTCTTCTGAGACTTCAAATACACAACTTGAATATTATTTTCGAAGGCAATTCTTAAACTATTTCACAATAATTCATTAGAATCAGAAATTCATATCTGTATAAGCTCAAAACAAAATAATTCAATTAAAAAATTATCAATTGGAGATAATTTCGAATTATTAAAATTTAATCAACTCAAAATTAATTCAACTTGAAGTGATTATTCTCAACCTCATATAATAATTAAATAATTCGTAAACAATTAATTAAAGTAAAATGATGAAATAAATCACCAATTATTTCTCGATTAAGAAAATTGGAATTTATTTCGTTATAACGAAGAACAAAATGGAATTAAATAAGATTTAATTAAGAATAAATAAAATACGGGATAGTGGAGGGAAAAATGGAACTTTTGACGCAAATCTTCATTGGCATTTGGGACTGGAAAAGCCTGCCCACCTCCCAACGTCTGGACGGAATATCAATGTGGAAGGGATGGAGTTTGATCCTGAAGCATTGAAAGTAGTGAACTTGAAGATGGAAATTCTGGGCGCAACATCGGTCCCCGAATTTTCCCTCCATGTTTCCTGAGGTCACACCCTCAGGACAAGCAACAAAAGTACACTTGCACTCTATCTTACTCAGTGTACCTACTCGAAATTTTAACGTCTTCGGACTTCTAATCAATCGATCTTTGAAGGCGATTTTCCATAAAGTTTTTCGTAACTTTACTTCTTCTATTGAGTCTTGCGTGGCATATTTTCGTTTCAATTAAGGTTATTGTGAAAGTATAGTTGCAATTTCATCTTTGGCTTATGTAGAATCGTTTGCTAATTCAATTTCTTTTATTATTAATTACATTAACGTCGGTGCGGCATTTTATTAATTTAATTAAGTTTAATCTTTCGAAAAACTAACGAATTAAGATCTAGAAATCGTAAGTGTGATCGGAGGAAAATTCTACACGTCGTAAGTCACATTCTTTACATTTTTTTTTTATATTTTTTTTCGTTATTAAAA
This sequence comes from Rhorus exstirpatorius, assembly GCA_963564615.1. Classification (NCBI taxonomy): domain Eukaryota; kingdom Metazoa; phylum Arthropoda; class Insecta; order Hymenoptera; family Ichneumonidae; genus Rhorus; species Rhorus exstirpatorius. Next base: position 28,431,396 of record OY751315.1, on the reverse strand, counting down.
TATAGACTCGAAAGTGTCAGTTGAAACTTTAATTTCATTTATCGTCAATCAACGAACTTGTGCCTCTCTTTAAAATTATTTCCATCTTTGATATTGGTCGAAAGGCTAGGCTAAAAAAGGGAGCGAATAAATTGTATCTCATATGTCATTTCAAATCTAGAATCTCAGACATTTTAACCCTTAAAAAATAAATTTCTCTCGAGGGTTCAGTTTGTGTCATGTCTAACCTATTCTTGGTACACAACATCATTATTATACGAGACATTTTATTTTCAAATTTGCCGATGATACCCAGAAAAATTTATGTATTCGAATTCAATGGAATCTCGCTCACTTCATAATCGTTCTCATTGAGCTATGAAATATTTTTTCTAATTTTTTTTTTTTTTCAGATTTTTAAACTTGGACAATCGATTTTTTTCGAATTTTTTTTCTCATTCTTCCCATGACTTTTTCGGTGATTCTTCGGTAAGTGAGTCTCGCGTTTACGATAATTGAGATACCGGAATAAACCAAACGGCATTCGCCAAGCATATATTCACGACCTTTTAAAAACCATCCAAATAAGCCTAAGCCCATCGAACGAGAGCAAAGTTATGGCTATTTTGAATTTCGATATTTTCAGATTTCCAAAAAAGTAGGCAATTGGAAATTAAAAAAAAAAAACAAAGCGTCTTTCGTCGGGTTTAATTTTTCATGATTTTTTCGTATTGTAAAAATTCGTGAATTATAAAATCAGACATGAAAACATATGAAGAACGTAAATATTTAAAAAATTAAAAGTTCAGCAATGGAGAAATTATGGAGTTGAGTAAACTCGATTGAGTAAAGACAACTACTTATATACCGCGGAAGAATGTAAATAAAAGAAAAATCATGAAGAATCTCGAGGCATATTCGCGACGCAAAAATTCTGTAGAAACAAGAATACATACTCTTGACGATCGTGAATTCTAATGGAATTTTACCTGCGTTTAAGCAAACATATACGAAAAGAAGACGTGAGCGGTCCAATAACTTGGAAATATCTTCGTTGTTTTATTCTCAACTCTGATGGTCGTCTCGAATATTTACCAAAGGTACCCGAGAGTGCGTTCGAGCTGTTCGCAATTAACGATTCATCTCGTACGTAATAACGCGTAATAGGTTTACTTTGGAGAAAAATTCAAAAAAAAAAAAAAAACAAATGGAAAATGAGCAGTTGGATATTCAAGGTTTCGCTTATTCTTTCGCTCGTTCCGCCTCTTTCGCGCTAATTGCGTCGATCTTTGAATATATATTGTAATTTTTTTTTTTTTTTTCTACACTCACCCGGTGTCGGCTTATGGCCAAATACGCCGCAAAACATAGCCGGGAGCCTTGCCGATCCGCCGATGTCAGAGGACAGGCTCAGGAGCGACGCGCCTGCACCCAAAAGCGCCGCCTAACGAACGAGACATTTTTTTTTTTTTTTTTTTTTTTTTTTTCGTGCGATAAGTATGATAAATTGAGGTCAATGAACCAATTGCTGACAATGAACCTTTTCAAGAGTTAAAAGCGATATTTTTTTTTTGTTAAAAATTCGATTCTCACTAATATTATTCTCACTAATAAGTTCTCACTAATATTAACAAGTGGCAGATGTGATATGTAAAGAGTTATAGTCGTTATATTATTTAAATATTATCGGGTTATTGACGGGGTCTTTAATCCTATATATAAGAGCTGCGTATCTATGCATATTTTTTTTCCAATAGATTCATGGCTATTTATCTTGATTAAATTTCGATACTTTATCGATAACGATTTATCGATGCTATCGATGTCGATTTATTTTTTTTCGCTGCTAATATTTTAAATAACAATTGTCCCTTACCTCGCCACCGGAAGAACCACCAGCTGTTCTTCGCGTGTCATACGGATTTCTCGTGGTGCCCGTAACTTTGTTGTAAGTTTCCCAGCACATGCACATTTCCGGTGTATTGCTAACGAGCAGTGGAATGCAGCCGGCTTTTCGAACTTTCAGGATCACCACGGCATCCTCCGTCGCTCTGATTGGCGTTTCGAATTTTCTTCCGGCACAGTGACTCATTCCTGATGAATGATTTTTTTTTTTTTTTTATATTTTGAAAATTTCGAAAAACATATTTCTCAATAACCCTTTGCCCCGGACTAATTTTTATGTATATTCATGTATTGTATAATTTTCTTCGCGAATAAAGTGTCATTTGAGAATGTTTCGATGCCAAATTCGGCGATGATCGACAAATGGGGTTCGGACTTGAGGGTCATTTAAAATTTTTGAAAAATCACTGTAAATCCTTCTTAGCTAATTTCGTATCCTCAGCCTTGATAGTGATGTCGAAATTGGCAGAGTTGATAAAAGGTGAAAATTAAAAGTTGCGCATTGTTTTCTCGTAAATTTTACGCATTCGCGAAGCTTCTTTTACGAGAAAGCAAAAGTTGTGTAAGCCAGCATGTTTATAGAGAAGGATTTTTCAAATGAAGAGAAATTACGAGGAAGCAATTAACAAGTTACAATTCGCACCTTCTTTAAGATCTTTTTCATGCGATGCAAAAAAAAAACTATTATTCATTCTATAATGGAGTGAAGAGTTCACTGCAGTTACAAAGACTTTAAATTTTTACATTTTGATAAATTAATTGATAATTCGTGAACTGAAGCGGAAGATTCTTTTTTAATAATGAAAAATGCCTTTCCTAATAGTATAATTAACTTTACCATTAATGATAGTGATGTTATTATATTTATTATCACTCTCATTATTTTCTTTATTATTCTCATTGGTAGTATTCCTATTATTATTATTATCATCTGTAGAGCTATTATTATTCTTAATATTATTATGATTATTAGCAGTATTAGCGCTAATGTTACTAATATTAATAGTATTATTATTATCATTAACATTATTAATATTATTATTCACAGGAAAAAAAAAAACTATTCTTTAGCAGTAAAATACTCCATAAATGCAAATAAACCATAAACACTGTCGATCCGATTACACTGCCACGAGATTTGCGGAAATTATATCTCCGATGATAGTTTTCACAAAATTTCGACCGTTAATTTTAACTTATCTTGTCTTTAAGTAAATATGTACTGGATCGTGCTATACAGTACGCTGTTCGTAGGAGAAAAAAAATTTGGTTTACACGGCGTGATGTAAACAACGAGCATATATTCGACACGGTGATGAAATTCGAAAGTGATGAACGCTGCCATCCAAGAATTTATGAAAACCGCCTTTGTTTATTTTCTTTCTTTTGAGGTAGTACTTCCACGCCATATAGGGACCGTGCACGAAATATAGAGGCAGCACTACTGCCGAAGCTCGCGCTTTCTGTTGTCAACTTTATAAAAAAAAATTTCGTATAATTGCAATGAATAACTCAATAAACAATGGAAAAAGTAATTAAATATAGTTTTCGGCCAGTGATTAACAACCGTGTTCAAGGCCAAAATATTATAAAAGGTGAAAAGTTATTTAAAAATCAGGTCATGTTTTCAATGTTGCCGAGATAGAAGATTTAAATGGACAAGTCACCGTAACCTGTCAAGTGGTGTACCACAAACAAGCGTTTATCATTTCTCCATGCACAGAGAGCACCAAGCGTGCAGTCAGGAAAACCGTAAAATTTCACTGATGAATCGAATCCACGCTTCCGACGTGAGATTTTTGTACATCCTCGGATGCAACAAACTAATTTTGGGTCAGACATTAGTAAAATTATTTTACTTTATTTAATAAATAATTATTAAACCGCAAATGACGTGTAAAAGCTTAATAAATGCCGAAGATTAGTAAATGTTTTTATCACCAGGTGGCGAAAAAGTCTACACGCACGGTCCCTATAGCGGTGGGGATATAGAAAGTGGCGTGCGGAGCAAATAAAAGGGGATTATGTATGCGACAGATCGCCTGTGCCGATCATGCAGTAGCGCAATCCTTTTTCACTCACGATATCTCGATAACTGAACGGTAAATCCTCTTCATCATTTACGAGAATATTCCTATGATACTTATCTACGTTACCTTCGTTTTTTTTTTGGTCAATTCTCAACACCCATCTACGCGGCACAGCGAAAATCATTTCGTTAGGGTATGGCTGGCGGATGGGTTACGTGTTAATTAGGCTCGCGTTTTGACTTTAATTGTCTCGAGATTTAAAGAGCAAATCTCTTTGTAATTGCACGTACGTTTAGATAACATCCGAATTAACATACGTGCAAAGATTGAAAGATTTTCCAACTCATGAATTCCAACTACCTTAAAGGCGATGCTCCGTATCATTGTTTCACACGCGCGAGCTGTTTTATTTTTTTTATTTCTCGATAACTATGCAGACACAGTATTTCGGTTTTTGTAAATGTTTTTCGTAAAGACGTGAAAAATTATTTTGAATCCATTTTCATTGAATCCTTAACATTTTTGGCATGGTTTTTGAGAGTTTGATCAGATAAGGTATGATTTTTGATAAGACACACGTATAATATGTATAACAGCACGAATTCGATAGTTAATTTCTGGACAACCATACAGGCGATCGACTTGAAATTTTATATGGAAATATGGAAATACGGTTCCCATAGACGAATATCCCCGATAAGTTTTAATTAATTTTTTACTATTTCGACGTGGGAGCAGCCTCATTAATTTACGTGAGAGCATCAACCGGCATTATGCGCTGTACAACTATCGTCTGGTACGTGCCAACATTATCTTGAGCACGTACATTTTCTTTTTAATTTTTTTTTCATCACGTCAACGACACACGTCAGTTTTTTTTTCCAAAATGAGATACCGTTAACGTCAATCTCGTTTACGTCAGAGACTGTATTTTTCTAACTGAGCTTGACTGTTCACTGAAAATTCATGTCATACGTATAGATTATTGTCGTCATCAATAAATCCTACGTCTACGTATTTATTATGACTTGCTTCTTTAATAAAAAATTCCTTGACAAGCCCAAATTTATTTGTTTATAATTTATAAGTTATCACTTTAAAAGATAATTTCTTGCTCTTAACTCATCATTTAACGGCAAATAACTTTATTTTCCTGGACCCTCGATGGCTCGGACTGAAAATTGTCACGCATGCCCGAATAATTGACTGTTACCCGATCTCTGGATATTCAATAAGGTGCAAAAGCTGGCCTGCGGTTTTAATTGAAGAAGTTTTTTTTTTCCTTTCGTGCGAAGTCGAGACGTATAAAAAATAATTTGCAGGCAGATATTTAGAAAATAAAATTGTTTTGTCTAATTATCAATGTCTTCGTCGATAAATTTTAAACTGTATTCATCCAATCGATATCAATTAATAAATTTACACACGTTTATATATGTCTACTAAACCCTTGACCAATTAATCAATTCATTAACAATGAAATTTAGACGTAAAAATGTATAAAGTAATTATTATAGAATCTCGTGACTCTGAAAAATCATCATCGATGATTGTATACACCATGACTATATCTCTTCCAATACATTGGACGGGCTATCATTCGATACGTTAATCAATGCCATTCTGATACTTACACACGCTGGGGTCTCTCAACGCGAATTACACGAAACCAGAGTGCATCTCGCGATGATTCAACTTTTGTGGCTTACCACGAGCGCGTGTATATAATATCAAATACGAAAGACGTATGAATATATTCGTGTGCTAACGTACGGTTAGACGAGCCTGACCGAACGCGGTTTCGTAAAAAAGATCGATATGGTGTAAAACCGGTTTGAGATTGGCCCAAATGTATACTATACATGCTAACGCAAAAAGTTTACGCGCCTGGATATGAATCACGCTCAAGATCAATGATCTAGTTTGGAATAAACTAGATGAGAGGTTGAAATTAATATGAAAATGCATAAATTTAATTGAAAGTTATTAAACAAGTAGTAAATTGTGTCAGGATTCAACTGAAACCAACATACATTCTTATAAGCACTTGTTATACAGCAAAAAAAAGTCTTGGCATTGTTAATAATTATTCATAATTTTATCCATTATCAATAAATATAAATAATTTAAAAAAAAGGATACACCATAGCTAAAAACAAGATAGAATGCAAAATGGAATGTGAAAATGCATTTTAAGGAAATGCGATAAGACGAAGGACCCTTCATACTTCGTAATAAAATAGTCCATCTATCTAAATCCAAGTATAATTTACTCGTGATTAACTAAATGCGCTGCTTGAAATGAGCTTAATTAGTTCCTCAAAAAAAAAAAAAAATCCCAATAGTGATCGAATTAAAAAATTAAGAGTAAAAAAAAAAATAATAACTGTAATGAGGAATGAGGTCAATGTCGAAGGGGCTTGCCACTCAAAGTCCTGAGGCTATTTTAGTGAGCAAGAATCGTCGATCAACTTGTACGCATACTTTCTCCGTTCTTTTTTCGGAATTCGTTGCCACTTTCGCCAACGGTGGTGATGTACCACATGTTGTGTCAATGACCGGCCGACAAATGGCAATGTTTCGATGGTATATAACAAAAATATCGCAAGAACACTTTTTTTGTTTCTCTCAACTTTACCTTTGACGGCTATGCTCTCCTTCACGGTTATGGGAATGCCGAGCAACGGCGTATCACGCGCCACAGCCTCCTCATTTTTTACGCCGGATCTTAGAAACGCATCGACCTCACGAGCTTCCCGAAGTGCAGTCTCGAAGCGATCCTCCACTATTGCATTTATCACAGGATTCACCTCTCTGCATCTCTCGATGTACGTCGACACGATCTCTTCACTCGTGATCTGATTTAATGACATAACGAAAAATTGTGGAAAACACGTGTACGTTGAGTGGAATTTAAGGCCAAAGAAGGTAACAAATTTAAGGTAACAAAGAAGGTAATTTAACAAATTATTCGCACAAATTTTCCAAAATAACAGGCATAGTAACAACGGTGAAGCATACTGAGAATCATGTAACTTCATGTAGAAACAATTGATAATTATGTATCAATGTATGTAAACGTAACATTTTTCCTGCGGTGTTTTATTTTTTTTTTTTTAGAATAATTTGTAAATTTGATCTACTTTTCATGATTGATAGTCAATTTTTTACAAATTTTGAAATCCAATAAAAATACTCTTTCTCACATGATTTTTTCATGTCCTTTAACGCCACAGAGTTTTTAGTACTCTAGGAACAATTTCGGTAAGGCGTATTTTCGAAAAAGTTAGCACGGAAGACTTGCCTCTTTTTTTCGTATCCTTTCCGCGAGCTCGGTCGCCGTCATCAGCAAAATTTTGTTGCGTATAGATGGACAACGACGACGATGATTGCCCAACGCGCGTAGTCTCGTGATGGGCGTCACGAGACAACCGAGAAGAAATAGCAGGGCTCTCAGGATTCTTTTTGTCACTGCGTTTAGCATTTCCTGCGAGATGGAACAGACAAAAAAAAAATTTATCAATTTTTTTTGCATGAAAAATTCAAGTCCTTTATTTTTTATTCGAGGGATCCAAGGACGTCTCAATGGACGATTTATGCTCAATTACATTTTATTTTAGTTAATAAAAATTAATTTCGTTCTATTTGAATGAGCTTTGTTCGGATAAAACGAATCTTCGATTCGGCGACATTGATGCATTCGATTAATCTCTCTTTACGATTGTCAACGACGGACAGTCCAGTGCACGCGATTTTTTTCCATTGAAATGATTGTCGCTGATTCGATTGAAGATCGTCGTCGTCGTCTTTATTCTCATAGATTGCCACAATCAACATTCTATATTCAGCAACGATGAGAGGGGCTTCATTACCCTGAGAACCTTTGCCGGCGAGAGGCTGCCATTTTTCATAACTATATATATTAGGTACACGATTCGAAAATAATATTACAAGGCTAATAATTTAATCATCTGATGGATTGATCGTTTTTTATTTTGCTCAAAACTATCAAGGACTATTCGCTGCATACGATACAACATATATTTAATTACCGATCGTAATTAATATTCGATAATCGAAAAAAAAATGAACCGTGCAATATTTTGTTATTAAAAATTCTCAAAGTCTTTGTGAAAATTTTTTTTCATGCTTTGCATAACTGAATTATGAATTATTATCAAAGGACGCGGGTGTGCCACGTGACAATGCATCAACTATCGTGCACTTGAAAACTCATAACTTCAAAAGTTCAAAAATTGCGTGCAAAATATCGTCTAGACGATACAGCTCGGGTCTTTTGTTCATAACAAGGATAATAGTCTCAGAGGTCTCTATGCCTAACGTGACATATTCACTGTCGACCAATTCGTTCAATGTGACATCGATGCAGAAGACCGTTCGTGTGATCTTGAACGTTCATCCAATTTATAAATCGTTATTTGTTGGATTAACACAATTCGTGTGTTCAACAATTCGTCGCAGTAGGGGAAATTTGAATTCGGGCAAGGTTTATTTGGCCAATTTTAGCGAAACTTTGACCAATTTCTGAAAATCAATAAAGTCCAATCGAGTAAATTTAGATACCTTTCGAATGAGACATTTGGTTCGACGGCGATCGGTTATAAAAATTGGCCGAGTGTGAGGCGATAGCGTCGGGGCATAGAAATCGAGGATGTGCGAACGTCCTGCGAAATGGTACTGGCTGACACCAAATCACCAATCGAAAGGATCGGTCAACTCCAGACGAAGATATGGCCCCAGGAAACGAAAAGAGTTTTTTTTTTTGCAATAACTTGTAAATGCCTCAATCGACTTATACCAGGTAGTAATAAATTTTAATTGAGATTAACATATCACCGTGTATAGTCATTCAGCTAACGCATGTCGAATTAAGTGAGTATCGTATTGCCACTCCGAATCCAGAATTTCACGATTACGCGATTTCGATCTCATTCTTCGACGGATTGTCGTTCATGAAGCAGATCACTACTGGTATTGAATGACCGTGAATTTTGATCGGTGATACTTCGCCGTTAACATCCACCAACTCGAAATTCTTGCGCGATACTCTTTCGGTGCGAAAAATATCGATAAATGAGGCCGTTCATTCCGTAATATCCGGATCTCGTCCACGAGAATGATTATATGGCAATATCACTCTCACCCAGGTTCTCATGATAAATTTCGACCGAATCGATCAAGGCGCTTACTATTTATCGCAAAATAAAAATCGCTTCCTGGGGCCATATCTTCGTCTGGAGTTGACCGATCGAGCCAATTTTTTTTTTAACCTTCATATTTCAAGATGCCCTTTGGATTGGTGCCAGAGTTAGCACGTGATTTGATCTTAGCTAAAACCATTTCGCGGGGTTGTCGCGGATTCTCGATTTCCATGCCACGATGCTGTCACCTCGCACTCGGCCGATTTTTAACCGATCGCTATCGGACCATGTCTCATTCGAAAGGTATCTAAATTTACTCGAATGTACTTGTTTGGTTTTCAGAAATCGGTCAAAGTTTCGCTAAAATCGGCCTGAGAACACTTGGGAAACTTCAAATACCGCCCACTTATATTGACCCCAGACAGAGTCCACTTTTTATTTTAAGATATATGCACTCGTAAATATTACATCGATTTGCCATCGTGTATCATGCAAATAAAGGCGACGAGATTTCGTGATGAAATCCTTTGAGAAGTATGCATACATTTTGTATGAAATTACCGCGTCAAGCACAAATGCATTTTCATTCATACAAACAGAAAGTATTCATTTACCAAAAATAAAATTTGTTCGATTTAAATATCGTGATTATACCCTAAATCGAGCACACAATCATTAATCGGAGATCCACACGCATGGAACTTTGACAAAATGTTTTTTTCGGATTTTTTGATGAACTAAATTTTTTTTACATTCAATCCAAAGGCATAACATTGAAATTAAATGTTTGGAAATTAAATCGGAGCACAAATAAAATTAATTAGACACAAACAATGATTTATTTATCGCAAATTAAACTTGTCTCATTACAACGACGAAGTTTCCGTCATTTCGTTCTGGTTTATAATCTATCCTGATACTATATTATAGTCTCGAGCTTGTCGCAAATTTCGTTATCACTTTTATCGCGAAATGAAATAAAATAAAAGAAAATGAACTGTCGGATATGTGTGCCGCGGGTAAAACTCTCGTGGCTTCGACTCACCACACCGTTGAAATGAAGATCGGCGTACACGAGAGTTAATATCGAGAGTGCTAGCTCCATTTTTCTCGATCCGATAATTCAAGGCTCTGAATTACACTCTGTTATGTTCAATCAGTCGTCGCAAGGCCACTTTCGTATATATTTATTCCCTAAAATCGACATATGCATATATACGGACCTTAAATTCCCGTATAGGTAAAAAGAATTTTTGTTAATTGTACCTGAGGATTTATCACACGCGCACGATTAACTAATCATCGATAACAAAAATTAATGACAATTCGCGTTAGAGTCTTGATTGGCTATCGATAAGTAGAATTCTTTTCAATAAATAATTCTTCAAGAATCTTCAATGGATATCATCTTTAAAAAAAATTTAAACATGACGAAATATATTGATAATCTTTGTGCTGGATTTACAGAGAGAGAGAGTAAACAAAAATCACACGAATTAAATCAATTTAAAATCAATTTTAATCAATTTTTCGACGAACAATACGGCAATGAGTCAGATGCATCTAATCGGGTCCAACAAATTCAAAACATTCGATTAACAATCGCAAAAATAATTTGAAGTAACGATATTGTTTTGTTTTTTTTATTTTTTCGAGCAAAGCGCACTAAATTTTGTTTACCGAAACGAAAATGAAATAACAGTCACCGCAGAAGCGATTAAAAAAAAAAAATCTCACAAATGCACTCGTCGATCAAAGAGAATAATTATGAGCTAGTAATTTTTTTTGCTTAATTTTATTTTTAAGTGAGACGAAAGTGGATGAAATGTCGCGCGGTGATTTCTCTCGAAACACTGTAAATCCAGTGAGACGAACGCGTGGTGTGGATACTTAGAGTCACAAACGCGAGTCGCGAGCCTTGCGATCGCGGGGACTCGTACGCGATGATAATGACGATATGTCGATGGTGGGGCATGGTTACACATGTATTTAGTCAAAAACGACGACGACGACGACGACGACGCAACGAAGACGACGCGACGAGACATAAGTGACAGCGGCAAAATCATCTCATACACAGCAGAAATCAGTTATATATATTTGAGTACGAGAATGTTCAAGGGGGTCCAAAGTAAAATTTTGCGAAGCGAATTTACAATGACGTCTGACGTTACCTGGAAATGTATTCGTCAAAAAAAAGATTTTTTTTTTTCAGCGAAATAATTTTTTTCAAAGATCAACAATAGAGTGAACGAGCGTTTGAGTTTTTTTTTTTGCAATAAAAAATCAACAATCATTCAAGATCGGAAATCAATTCGATGGAAAAGAAATCATGAATAATTATTCATGATTTTTCACATGACGATTTGGTGAAATTTTTCTCGACAAACGATTTAAGAAAAATTTATAATTTATTTATTATTAACAAATCTATAGTTCTTCGTAGTTACATAGATATTTATTTATTATTACCAAGTCTTATATAATTGGGTCGAATAAGATGCGATTGGGCCAAACGAAGCTAGATAAAATTTCAAAATAATTCACAAATATAATTGCCAATTTTTTTTCACTATCTTTTAGAACTCGTTATCTTGTACCTCAATAAAAACAATATTTTAAATTACATTTTCATTTACTTAAAATCTCTTATTCGTTTTTATGTACTTTATTTTACTTTGTTTCGTTGAAAATGTTTCCTATGTTTTGTTCATTTTTTTTTAATCATCCCTCATCATATACCTCAAGCCTTACAGGTGGCTTGTACTTCGTGTATAAATTAATCACTCGGTATTGAGACGCCAGCGCGTCTCTCGAGATAACTATATGGTTTTATGTATATCACGCGAACGAGAAGGGAAAAAAAGGATGAAAAGTCACGAGGAAACGACAAGTGCACTCGTAGCTAAAAGTCTACGATGATAATGGAAATAAAGATAATTTTACAGTGTGACAGATAATTCAGATTCAGTCGTACCGAGAATTGGAAATACATATAGAGGGACAATTCGTATTTCGTTTTGTGATTAATTTATGGATAAAATTTGCACGCGTTGCACGTTGCTACGAGAATTGAAAAACATGATTTTCTCTGGGAATCCATTTATAAATTTATTTTTAAATCGAAAAAGAAGCGATGAATTATTCTAATCATCACCGAGCCAACAGCGAAATACCATATGAGCCATATATGTTATCGGAAATTTTTCCGGATTTATATTTTCTCATCGTGACAGAATTATCGATTCCATAAATGAATTCCTTCCTCTTAATGTTTATATTAAGCAAAAATCATTGTTCACTTCTTCTGCTTGGAAAAAATTATCATAAATATATCCATATCGACTTGAAAAAAAAAAAAAAAAAATCAGAGAAAATTTGAATTTACATGGTCAACCGGATCTAAGGAATCGACGAAAGAGATGGGTGAAAAAAAAAATTCCGCGAAAAGAGAGACGAATATTATTGGCCGAGTTCGCGTGCTAATTGGTTTCGTGAGATCAATTTAATTCAACCTTGAAAAGACATCATGGAACGGATAATTGTCAAATATGTGCATGTCTGCCATCTACGTTGTCCATATAGTTAACAACAATAAATGATAGAATAAATTTTCACGACACTGGGAATTACGATGCATTATTTACAAAATTAATTATTTATTTTTCAACGTAATTTTTCGATTATTGCTGTCGCTGGAGCTAAATTTGTCTCAATTTTTGGTATATTATTTTTTTGCTTCCTCATAGAGAGAGAGCTTTGTTTTCGTGAAGAAATAAAAAATTTCGAATTTTTTATGACAATGTGCTCAGAATGTGCCAAAACATCGTGAAAACGCATTTAGAAAAAAATTTCTATGAAAAAATGTGTGTAGAAAAATGGATGTCCGATTTTGGATGGTTTTGAATTTTTTTAAAAATATCTGTCATCGCTCTGTAACTTTGGTAAATTTAAAGATATTCAACTAAAAATTTTTATACAAATAGGGTAGGGGACAAGCAGGTTGAATATTAAATTTGGGAAGAATCGCTTGAGAGGTCAAGATTTCATAAAATTTTGAAAATTTCGAATGTCTGTGGTTGCTCTGACTTTCGTAAATTTGAGATTATTAGATTAAAACTTTTTTTTAAGTATAGATATGCTATTGTATAATATAAATTTGTATTAAATTTGGCAAAATCGCTTGGGACGTTCGGATTTCATAAAAATTTTAAATTTTCGAAAAATATCTTTGATCGCTCCAACCCCGTCGCAAATTTCAGATTATCAGACCAAAAACAAAAATTACTCGATCACGCTAGGAGAGACGGGATATTAAATTTCGCAAGAGCAAGTCGAATTTTAAAAAGACGCGTGCAAATTGAAAGATTGCACATTGCTAACTCATTACGAAGCTTTCTCCATGAGAAAGCTAAAATTACGAAAGCCATCTCCACGTTTACGATAAAAAACCATCTCCTCATACAGCGGTAACTTTGTAATGAGGAAGCAATGTGCAAGTTTTTTTTCTACTTAATAAAAACACAAGAAAAAAAAATAATAATGGATCGTTAAATACGAATAATAACAATTTATATCGGTCTCAAAACCTCTGTATTTTTTTTTATAATTTTTTTTTATTCAACTGATTGTGAAAAAAGTCGATTTGAGAAAAAAACTAAACTCTTCTCCTACAGGCTGACACCATTGCGAGAGAGCCAGCAACACTCCGGATACAACGATGTATAGGTCAGTTTTATGGCTATAAGCTATAACGGTACCGAATGATCGAACCGGTACTCGGGAGTCTCGAGTCGTGACTCTTTTTATACGATAACTCCGAATTATCGTGCTACGTCTTCACATATATATAATAATACATTTTCACTGATCAAAAGACTCTTCACTCACTTGTCATTCGAAAAAAAAAAAAAAATGTAACTCGATGATGCACTGATATTCCGTTTAAAATCGTTAATTCAATTGTCGAACGATTGTTTAATTATTTTTTCGTTTTTTTTTTTTAATTATCTGTAGGTCTGGACCCATGATTGGTATTCAGCCTCACAATCTATACACGACACTGTGATATCGCACTCGACGAATGTTATAAAAGTCATTTGAAAATCCTACGAACCAGTAGATACAGCTAGACTGTGAGCAGACGTCTACGTCATGAGTAGAAAGTCCCGCCAATGCATGAAGTTCGAGACACTTTATGATATTTATCAATGAATCCCAAGGTTTCTTTACCCTTAAACCCAAAACGTTTGTTTTTGTAGCTTCATACACAAAAGGTGGGTCATTTTCGTCCGGTTCGTTTTTCACCAACTTAACGTATTATAAAAAATCTATAAAAATTCATGTACTATCTTTGAACCTTCCACTACAACCCTACGAAAGAGAAAATCTGAAATAATTATTTGCGACATCTTTATCTATAAATATGTTGCACCGAATTCTCTACCTATTCGAACAATTAAAATCGGCTCGGACAAAAATGACTCACCTTTTAGGTTTAAGGGTTATTTGATTTTGTTAAACTTTAGTTAATTTCTTTGCAATGCTCTGTATGATTTATTTCAATTTTTTTCCGCCTTTTTATGTGTTGGGTTCACGTTTTTTTTTTTTTTTTTTTATGAATTCGTGCAATGCTTGTGTTTTTTTTTTTTTAATTTCGAATTCGAAAGAATTTTACACGTGCGACAGGCGAGTGCACTGAACAACGAACGAACTCCAACAGCAGTGAGAGCAATGAATGCTCCTCGATGGCCTTGATACACCGCGGCAGGTATGAATTCAGGTGAACTCGCGCTAATGGGGTGAAGTGTACTTCGTGCTCCTTTTTCTCTCTCTCTCTCTCTCTCTCTCTCTTTCTCTTATTCATGATTGATCTTTAATTTTTTTACTCGACGACACACGAGTATTTCTTAGGAGAAAAAAAAATCTACTAAATCGTAATTGGTAAACTAAATTGGTAAAATTAAACGAATTAATGATAAATTTTAATTTTTCAATCGTGATAATTACTATTTGTAATTGCACGAGATTGATTCAGTGGTCGATGTCACTGGGGATTGAGACTCACTTTGAATTTTTTTTTTTCGTAATTGTCCGATCGAAATTTTCCCACAAATTACACACGGTAGCCTTGAAGTTCAAGCGGAAGTATATGAGACACACGCTGAAAGAGCGAATAATATGGAATCCGGACAAGATGAATGCTCAGTGAATACTGATTTCATCGTGCCGAGGTTCGAGAAAAAAAAAAAAAAATAAAATGAAAAGCGTTCGAGAGGTTCCCCATATCGATGTGACTACAGAACGTGCGAGTCGAGTGGAGGGAGATTTTTTAGCATTTTTAGAACGCTCCGTAGCAGTTTCATATCAATCTTCCGGCTTTCGATGATTTTTTTTTTTTTTTTTTAATGAATTTGATTGATTTTTTCTTCTCTGTATTGTTTTAAATTAAAATCTTAATTGATAAATTAATTTATCATGAATAGCTCCAAAATAATTTACGAATAGCTAGAATTTCTACGACGAAGATGTCGATTAATTTGTCGTTGAACATTTGGATAAAATTTTGGAGTAATTGTTCAATTTTTGTTCCTTCTATTTTTTTTTTCCGGTAAACAGAGCCCGCGTTGGACGTGAAATTTTTTGAGTAATTCATCCGCAGAATTTATTATATTTTGCTTTTTTTTTTTTATAATCGCGTTGCTCGAAAGAAAAATAGTAAAAATTTTTAAAATGAGTATCGTTTTACCTTCACCTTTTATATCATTTTCTTTCGTCGATTTTGTTCGAGCATACCGATTGCAAAAAAAAAGTGCTGACAATTGTTTTGTTTTTTTCAAGACCATCTGAGCTCCAACAAATGTTATGTCACTTCAACGAATCACAATAATATTATGCAAGACGTTGAGAGAGTACGAAGACAGCTTAATTGAGTGAATAAAAAAAAAACAAATTTGACTCGAACTTATTATTATTTTTATATTCAGAACCAAAAAATAGCGTTGGGTTTTGAAAAAAAATTGTAAATACCTCGTCATGGTAATTTTTTTTTTTCAATTCTTTTGTTTTATCAATAAAAAAGAAAGCGTCTGCTGTATGTTAAAAGTGACAATTTTTTTTTTTTTCAAAAGTGTCGATGTCACTCGTTGTGAAAGGATTGAAATAAAGTCTTGGAAAAAAAAAAACAGAAATATTCATTAATCGAGATTTTCTTACTCGGAGAAAAATGATGTCCGGTTTAATTAATAATAGACAAATTGAATCTTCGTGTAAAATTATTGTAATCATGAAGCGCCTGGATGAAGACGTTCCAGCAAAACGATGACGATGAAATACGATCGTTGCAACTTACGATCATCGTTGTGTTAATCACTGTCATATAATTTTTCGTAATTCAGAACAAAAATTAGCGGATACGATTTAATTTTGCAAAAAGGAAAAACAAAACGAACACTTTCCGTCGTTCGTTCATAAATTATTTGACTCGTGCAGAGAGCAGTGTCATGGAGGCGTTGTAATTGAGTTGACTAATAATTCATGGGCAAAAAAAAGATCAGAAATTTGTAAAAAAAAAAGATATGCATAAAATAATTTAAAATGTATGAAAAAAAATTCAAAATTATTCTCTTTTCAGCGTTGCCCGTCTGATAAGCAATAATAATAAATCATCGAGAATAATGAGATGATAGTTTAAAAATTAAAAAAAAAAAAAAATCCATGACTTCTTTGCCACGAGTGAATTTGATAAATCGTGACTAAATACGCTTAAACTCAAAATCTCACTGATCTTTGGTTCTCATAACCAGATAAATACAGAATTCGATCGAGTCCTCGAATGCAGGAAAAATGCAAGAAAAAATTAATGTAAAAAAAAATTTACGATTTACGATTTACGAAAGTACAAGAAAAATGTTCCCTGTTGATCGCCAGCACACGAATCGTAAGCTTTGAGAACGAATCATTAAAAAAAAAAACCCAAATAATGATGTTCTTTTTTTTTATTTTCAAATACAAGAAGTGTAGCCTCTCACACCTAGAAAATAAGGAGCATAAAATTAATCTTGCGATCCAAATTTTTATTAAAATAGGTATATTTAAATAAAAAATGGAAACATTGCTTCCTCGTAATTTTCGAAATTTTATAAAGCTTTTTTTGTCTCGCTCATAAAGCTCCCTCTATGACCAACGGAGTTTTAAATTTTGGCTTTCTCACAGAGGATTCTTCATGAGCAAGACAAATAAGCATTATAAAATTTTTAAAATTACGAGAAAGCAATGTGCAAGTTTCAATTTGCAACATTTTTTTTTTCAATTATGTATGTAACGTATCCACGTGTGTTCTGTTTACGTAGAAATCTTTGGCTGGATATCTCAAAATGTGGGGAATGTAGAATTGTTACAAATAAATTTTTCAAAAAATTCAAAGTTTCGTAAAATATGAAACCCCTTGCATCGATTCTTGTCGTATTCAAATCATCCTTCGATTTAAAATTTCATAAAATTTAAAATTTCATAAAGTCTTATTGAAGAATTCAATGACACTATAGCATTATAGAAGGATGATTTGAGTGACAAAAAAAAAAATTAGCACGATATCTCGAAATTTGGGAAAGTTGAAGCGATTGAAGGCTTTTTTCGAAAAATTGAAAATTTCATAAAATCTGAAAAATTTGATCGATTTTCGCCAAATTCAATACTAACGTTTCTTTAATGATAATCTATTGATTTAAAAAAAAAAATTAGTTCGATATCTCAAAATTTGGGAAAGTTGAAGCGATTATAGATATTTTTCGAAAAATTGAAAATTTCATAAAATCTGAAAAATTCGATTGATTTTCGCCAAATTCAATGCTAACGTTTCTCTAACGATAATCTATTGATGTAAAAAAAAATTAGCGCGATATCTCGAAATTTGGTGGAGTTGAAGCCATTGAACACTTTTTCGAAAAATTTTAAATTTCATAAAATCTGAAAACTCGCACCATTTTTGGCTAAATTAAATACCAACCGTCCTTCAATGATAATCTATCATTGTAAAAAAAAAAAAAAAAAAAATAGCAGGATATCTCGAAATTTGGGGAAGTTGAAGCGATTAAAAGCTTTTTTCGAAAAATTTAAAATTTCATAAAATCTGAAAAATTTGATCGATTTTCGCCAAAATCAATGCCAATCGTCCTTCAAAAATAATCTATTTGCATAAAAAAAAAAATATATATATATATAATTTATATATATATATATATACAATATATAATATATATAATATATATACAATATATATATAATAAAATATAATATATATATATATATATATATATATATATATAACAATTCGCACGATATTGCAAAATTTGCAAAAGTGAGAGCGAGTACGACTATTTTTTGAATAATTGAAAATGTCAAAATCTGAGTCACTGTATGAATTTGTATAAAAATTACAGTAAATAAAGGGGCTCTCATGCTTCACTTAACTGCGAAATTGCCGTGCTATAGCTCAACCGGTTATCGAGTTGCAGACGATTCAATTTTGCATAGTGGTTTACACACTCACTAACACGTCGGTACATTTTTTTTTCTAAATGTGATTTCTCGAAGTTTTGACGCATTTTGAACACATTGGTATTGAAAACTAAACAAAAAAGTAAACGAATTTTCACCAAAACAAAGCTTCCTCCATGAGGAAGCAAATTGAATAAACATAAACAAATCTTTTTGCAAGAGGATAATATGTATTTTGTTCCTAAAAATTGCCTTCTGCGAAATAAATTGTTGTACTGAAAGGAAAATTATCTTGCACGAAGCATGAGTAACGAAAAAAAACGTTATTAATCTTCCCCATACAGAAGAATAAATTTTTTTAGGGACTTTTTTGCCCCTCAAGAGAAAATACGAGAAGTGATTAAAATTTTCCATAAATTTGATAATTTGATAAGAACGAGGAAAATCAAAATTTTTTTGTAAAAATTTCGTGATTACATCGAGCCTTCGTTTATTTGAGAAAAATACTATATACATTGCACAGATATTATCACTAGTATCGCTATAGCGAACGAACGATTAATATATATATTTTTTTTTTAATTGGACAGAGACTCAACGCGACGTCGTGTAGCAATATTTGCCAAAAATTAAAACACTACGGTTGTCTAAAGAAAAAAAAAATAAAAATAAAACACACACAAAACTTCATACAAAATTGCGATCAGAAATTCGTATCTGCTCAAAAATCCACGAAACGTCGCGTCTGACTCGTTGGTCCAATTTTGGTTCTCTCGAAATTCGAGGAGGCTCTCTCGTGTGTGCGAACAAGAATCTTGTTTATTTTTTTTTCTTTCTATATCAAAAGCGCGACTCCTATTTTATCCGTGCATCTCTGTTTTTTTTTTTTTTTTTTTCGAAATTTTCAACGCTACGAACGATACACGTAAAAATTGAAGTAAAAAAAAAACATTAAAAAATAAATTAAAAACGTACCGACGTCATCTCGATAAATGAAATATTTCATTTATCGCGATTCAGAGCACGCAGTCTCGACAGAGACAAAAAAAAAATCATGAAACATTGTCCTCTGACTTTCGTCGTGGAAAAAAAAAAAAAGAAAATTGTTCGAAAATCAAGCCATTCGGGGAGCATCTTCGCGTTTATTTATTTATTTTTTCATTATTTTTTTTTTTTTTTCCATCGATAGCACCTCTAATACGCGTGATACGAAAAAATTCGAAAAGAAAAATTGCGGATCTTCATGAAAAATTGGAAATTCAGCTAGCTCTACGTTTTTTTGTTTTGTTTTGTTTTTCTTTTTCCTGCAATTTCCATGATTTTTTTTTTCTTCTTTCTTTCCTTTTTCAAAGGCAAATTTTATTTCGAAGGCGACGGTGATGTAAATATATATTTGCTCATTCGCGGCTTTTTGTTCGAGCACTGCGTGAATTACAAGTTTGTTTTTTTTTTTTTTTTTTTTTTTTTTTTAACGAAAAGTGCCTACATTTATCAAGCTTAGAGTCGTTATTATAAGCTTATTAATTTTTAATACGTGAGACCATAAACAAAACAAAAAAGGGCGATTTATCGAACAGATTTTTTGGTTTTTTTTTTCTTTTCATCGATACTCGGATGAAATTCCGGGTTTGTATCGAAACGACTTTTATTCGTGACTTTTTATCGATCGTTTTCATGGTCAAGCTATCACTCGGTGACAATTCTCCTCTTTCTCTCTATCTCTTCGTTCTTTTTTTTTTTTTTTTTAAGTACTGAATATAATTTAATTGATCGGTACGTGAAGTTACATTACTCGATTCTTTAGCGTGTACTACGTATACACGTGTTTCTATTTTTCTCGGCTATTCCTCTTTTTGCCTTTTGGATTGTTTTCAATTCTTGTTTCCCCCCCCCCCCCCCTCTTTTCGCCAGCACATGCATTTTCATCATCTTTATTATTATTTTTAGTATTATTATTATTATTATTATTATTATTATTATTATATAAATATATAATAATTATAATGACCCCGTTTGTCGTTTCGCACAATCGTTAATTCATTGTAAAAAAAATACGCTCTAGCAATGGGGCACGTTGTGTTTTTCTTTTTCTTTTTTTTTCCCCGCACAATATGACTATAGGGCTGTTTAAAATTTTTATTTATTTTTTTCCATTTCTATTTACTTTTTCTTCGGCTCGCCCATTCTGCTGAAATTTAGATTTTCGTTTGTGAAAAATTCTCACGAAAGGGAGGAAGTTGTGAAAAAAATTCCAAGGGATGCCTCGCTCGACGCACATCCTAGGAGCAACCCCTCGTAGATCCAATCAACTGCGATCTACTCTCAGGATATATTTGATTTTTTTTTTACGTTAAAGAAGCAAAAAACAAAAAAGTTTCAGTGATGCTCCATTTTTATTCGATACGGGAAATTTTCTTATCAATTGTAAAGATGAAATTTCCTCAAAAAAAAAATATAATATGAAATAAAATGAAAAAAGATTGATCCAATGGGAAAATGCTTTGAATGGAAATTGCAATGTTTAAGCTTGAGAACTTGTACGAAAAAAAGAAAAAAAGGTCCTCTAGCTCTGAAACATTAAAATTGTAGCCCTCAAAATTTTCATACTGCATACGTTTTTTTTTCAAAAGTCGAAATGGACTGCCAGAAAAATTTGTGCTTATTTGAGAACTTGTACGAAAAAAAAAAAAAAAAAAGGAAAAAGGTCCTCTAGCTCTGAAACATTAAAATTGTAGCCCTCAAAATTTTCATGCCGCATACGTTTTTTTTTTTTTTCAAAATTCTAAATTGACTGCCGGAAAAATTTGGGTTTGAATTTTTTTTAAATTGAGTTCCCAAGAGCTGGAATATATTTTCTTTTTTTTTTGTTTTTTTTTCTCAACCCCAATAACAATCTCGTGGAAAAAGGATCCCGAGATATTGAGTCGAAGAGACGTTTTCGCATGACTTCTGGTACAAAAACCGACCAAACTAACCTGCTGATGATTTTTTCTTACCCCCCCCCCCCCCCCCCTTTCGTGAGATTTTTTCTTCAAGCCCAAAATCTACACTTGGCCCGGCTGGCAGACGAGAAAAATAAATAAATTAAACGCAAAGAAAAAAAAATTAAACAACCTACTGAGTATTGTATTCCAAAATGTCGAATAACACTCGCACTGTTTTTTTTTTTTTTTGGGGAAAATCTTCGGAAAAAATTTGGAATCCGAAATATTTCACACTTTTGCAACAAGCTCGTTGTATAAAAAATAAATTTTCCGTCCGGATATTGACCGACATCGTAATTTATCGTGAAAAAAGCTGTTCGTTTGTTTTTTTTTGTTTCTTTTCTTTTTAATTTTTTTTCATTTTCAATCGCAAGAAATCTCACTCGATCGTAGTAAAAATTCTTCTCGAAAATATTAATATTTCGATAATATTTTTTTTTTTTTGTTATTGAATATTTTTACTCGCCGCGAACACGCGATCCATGCATATATAAAAAAAAAAATTCCATTTCGAAGCAATTTCCATTCGAATATAAAAACACCTTTCGAGGCCCAAATTTTGATAAATCGCTCAATCGGATCGATCGTTGATTTTTCTTTTTTTTTTTTTTTTTTTTCTTCAAATTTTATTTTACGAGTGCTCGAGCGAGCGATCTGTCTCGCGAATTCTACTCGTGCCCGGTACACGTAAAAAATCTACAGCGTCTCGAAACTCAATTATCGAAATCCACCGCTAAGCTTGATCGTTAAAAATCCGATTCTCGTTTTAAGAGACTCGTAAATTATTTTTTTTTTTTTTGCCGATCCGGCGAGCTGCGTCGCCGCGGAGACACTTCCGGTTCGTCGCAAAATTGTGAGAAAAAAAAAGGAAAAAAAAAATGAGTATCTAAGAATCATGACGAAAATTCGTCATGTAAAAATCGTCAATATATCGTCGATGTCGAGTGGGCTCGATAAAAGTGAGTAATAAATTACGATAAAAGAGAGAAGGGAGCAAAAAAAAAAAATTGAATAAAGAAAAGTACGGGGAGTACGCGAATTCTCCGAGAATTTGGGGCAAGGAGAAATTACGATAAATTATGGCGAAACGATTCAACGATACTTGACTATTTTACACGTGCTTAACTTTAGCGTATGGTTTTTTTTTTTTTTTTTTTTTTTGACAAAGCATCTTTTGCGCTGAAAATTGCAAAGTAAAAAAAAAAAACTCTAGCATCCTCCACGAGGGTTGATCGTGTTTTTTTTTCCTTTTTCTATTCTTTTCTTCTCCCCTCTCATATCCCATTTTGTGCGGTAACGAGTTAAAAAATAAAACAAAAAAATTAAAACTTCAAATCGTCGAACGATTTCGATGCCTAGACTTAAAATAATAACGCGAATTAAATTGTACATTATAGTTTAGCGAAGCGGAGGGAGACGAGAACAGCGCGAATAAGATTCTTTGGAGAAAGTTTTTTTTTTTTTTTTGTGTGTTTTGCTTTCCGTGGGGGATTTTGTTTGTTTGTTTGTTTGTTTGTTTTTTTTCGATTATCGTGTTTACCCGAAAGATCGTTCATCGCGCGTCCTTTGCCGTTAACTTTTCTATCAGCTCTGCCAACGGTGCCAGTTCTCGTCTCTCGATTAGATTGAACTCCTGAAAGTTAAAAGTTTTTCATTTTTTTCAAATTTATCATTAATCATTGATCACTATTATTATTATTATTTCCTTTTTTTTTTCGTTACCGACACAGACGGTCTTATATTTTTTACCGAGTTACCGATGCGTTACCATCGGAAACTCGGTAGAACTGCCTGCCGCTGGGTAGTCAGCCCGACAAACCAGAGAATGGCTTAACGGTCACCCACTCAAGTACCAAGGTCGCTAATTACTATTGTTATTTATTATTCTTTTATCGTTTATATTTATCATCAATGCAGCTTGAAGAAAATATTTTATTATTTTATGAGTGGTTAAAAAAAAAAAAAAATCGATTTTCCAACGAGCTACACCGAAAATAGTTAGTTTAGGTAAAAAAATAATTTACGTCAAAAGATGAGAGTTTTAGGTTGAGTGGAAGATTCGCCGCATTTGATTTTTCATTTTTTTTTCCCCTTTTTATCGAATTCATGATGAATAATTGCTGGTAAAAATGTTTTTTTTTTGCGCTCACAGCTGCCACAGGATCAGTTTGTGTCGTGAATAAGATGCCTTTAGAATTTTATCATTCCAATTCGTGTTTAAATTGAGTCCCAAACGGATTTTCACTCAATTATTTCACTATTTTTCAAAACTATCGTTCATAATGAGTGGAAAAAAACCCTTTTGCGTTATGGGTATCACTCCGCTGCATTTAATTGTTCATTTTTTCCCCTTTTTATCGAATTCATGATGAATAATTGATGGTAAAAAATTTTTTTTTGCGCTCACAGCTGCCACAGGATCAGTTTGTGTCGTGAATAAGATGCCCTTAGAATTTTATTGTTCCAATTCATGTTTAAATTGGGTCCCAAACGGATTTTCACACAATTATTTCACTATTTTTCAAAACTATCGTTCATAATAAGTGAAAAAAAAAAAAAAACCCCCGTTTGCGTTATGGGTATCACTTTAAAAATTTAATAGAATCTTAAATAAACTTTCGTTAAAAAATGAACTTGGTAGCCGAAGTTCCTTTTGCTTTGATTTTTTCCGAGTGCCCGTCCCATCGTAGCGGTTGACTGCCGTTCGGTAGTCAACTCGTCGATTGTTGCAACAATGAAATTTAATTAAAAATTGTTCGTGTCATCGAATAACGAGAGAGGGTGGTCGAAGAGGCTGATTGTGAGACAGCGCTTGATAAAGCTGCGAGTGATTTAATCTATTAATTACTAAATTATTAATTACTAAATTAATTAATCTATTAATTACCAAAAAATCACGGTTTTTGTTTAATCAGTATTAATTTGCCTTACGATTTTCTTGAGGTAAGTCCGGAATCATGAAAAACAGAGGCATCTTGTGTCAAATTTATGAAAATTTTACAAAGTTTGAGAGTACTCAACGATACTGCTGAAAGAACAGTTGCTCTGGCACAGAATTTTAATTAATTACTGACAAAAGACGAGGATCAAGCGCAATAAATTTTGCAATTTGTCAAATTTCATCTTGAGCGGTATCCCCACTGGTCAAAAGAAAGAGCCTAGCATCGCTATTGCCAACAATCACCGCTGAATTAAAAAAAAAAATATATATAATTCAATTCTAAAATCAAAATTTGAGTAATATCATGTTTTTGCGTGCGTTTCGTTTGAATGATAATCGGAAAATTCGTTCGACGCTCCTATTAAATATCCACCGGAGAGTTGAAATTCTGAGAGCATCTTGTCAAAGACGCAAAATGATCCTACGGCAGCTGCTAGAGCGAAAGAAAAATTTTTACCAGCAATTCTTCGTCATAAATTCGATGAAAAGGGGGGAAAAAAATGAAAGATCAAACGTGGCGGATCTTCCGTTCGATCTAAAATTCTAATCTTTTAACGTTACATTTTTTTTTTCTACCCAAACTAACTATTTCAGGTGTGGCCCGTTGGAAAATCGAATTTTTTTTTTCAAACACTCTAATAAATATATAATACATGTGTATGTATAATAATACATATATACATGTATATATATATATATATATATATATATATATATATATATATATATGTGTATATATACATATGTATGCATATATATGTATGTATGTATAATATGTATGTATTACCTGTACGAAAAATATAAAATGTTTGAACGAAGTATTGAGATGAGCCTCCTCGCCCAGTTGCACGACCTCGCTGAAATGCTGATGATAAATGTGCGCGTATACCCGAAACAATCGTTTCAATATTGTCTTTGCGATGGATAAAAAGTTTTTTGGAAACGGTACACCTAAAAATAAATTTTCTCCGTTAATCTCGAGATGATATTTTCCGTTGTTTCTTTCTTGCTGAGAAAGTTTTTTTTTTTTTTTTTTTTTTTTTTTTTTTTTAAATTGGTGAGAGCTTTACCAATTTTCGATGGGAATAGCGTCTCGTCGTCCAGCTGATCTTGCACCCAAGTCATCAGATAATCGATGTACTTGGGAGCCGAACATTTTATTGGTTTTTTAACCATGTGACCATCGGCCCAGTGATACTCGTATTTCGGACCTGCCGACATTATCGGACAGCTCTCCTCCGTGCAAAATTCCGTTATCGTACCGTAAAGCATGTTGATTTGATTGAAAAAATCGACGGCTTGAGCGTAGAAGAGAAAAGAGCAAAAAAAATTGGCATATCAACGGATATGGGGGTAGAGGGTGAATGATAATCATGAAAAATGGAGATGAGATGAAAATTTTAAGCGACAAAACGTCGCCAAGAGGAGACATGATTTTTATTTTTCTCTTTGTTATAGATCGGCGGCGAAAATTCGTCAATCGATGGGATGATTTTGCATTCGTCATACTCGCCGTAACTTTGAGATTGCTGTGAATCAGTTTTACGTGACTGAGGCAAAAAAAAAAAAAAAAACGCCAATTCCGGCCGTTGAGTCCAAGCTCAACGTACGTTAGCGCCGCGGCGTACGTAAAAGGTATTTTTTTTTTCTCTCGGCCAATGAAATTAAATAAAAATGCGAAAATGCGTATGCGACGGTTGATACGATTTAAAAATTTTCGAATAATAAAAAATACAATAAATGCTCACTGTTAACGGCCACCCATTCGTTCAGATCTTCTCCCTCGGGGAGCATAACCGCGAGTCGCAAATTACCCGATCCAAGCGTCGCGGCCGCATGTTTCATCAAATCATACTGATGAGTTCCCTCTGGAATATTTTTCTTCGGCTTGAATGTTTTGGACGAACGGCTTCCGCTGTAAAAATCGAAAATTTATCATCGATACGGATGTTAATTAATACAACTCGACGAATGGCATTTAAAAACAAAATTATCTTTTTTTTTGTATTTCGTTTTTTTTTTTTTTTGTATTTCGAATATTGCTCGATTAATTTCTTCTCCGAATAACAATGATCGGCTGTTAGTTTATTTTAAATATTATTATAAATATTATTTATTATAAATATTATTATTTTCGTCGATTGGATCTTACGAAGATGCGCAATTTTTGGAAAAATATCTTAAATGATTTTGCCAGCCGTACGGATATAAATTGAAAAGCGCAAAAATATCCATTCGAAAGGATATTTTAATTTTAATATCAGAAATATTCGACCAACCTATTATCATAATTTACAGTGGAAAATATTCCACGAATGTTGTGCCAGTAATTTCTAATATTTAGACACATGTGTATATGCGGCAAAAATCTAAAGAATGCTTTTTCATCTACAAATGACTCAATGCGAATGACTAAAATTGTGACAACGACACGATTGCAAGAGCGCGAGTAAGCTCGGAGATTTTTCATCATTGTTATTCGCACGAAAAAACGGGCGTATGTGAGTTGGATATGTTTGTATGCAAAAGGAATGACAAAAAGAGAAAAAAAAAAAAAATAATAAATCTCAATTAAATTTTCAGCGAGCAACAATGCGATCGATAAGCCTTTAATTTGGAAATGGTAAAATTCGTCTTGATCCGCACCAGGTCATGCGAATCCGCGAAAATAAATGAAAAATATCAAACACAGTAACTTTCCTGTTCTTTCAGAGAATAATAAATTTTGTTTTTTCCAAGTACACCAACGACCGTTCACCCAACACACTAAATCGATACTTTTTTTTTTCTTTTTATTTTTTATTTTATGATTTTCCATCTCGGCAACCGTACGACGACAGTCGTAATTTTTTCGTTTACAAAATTATAGATAGGCTCGATGACAGACAAAACACGCTTGTAATCGCACGATATTTTATTTGGATTTTTTATCGAACGTAAAGAAAAAGTAAAACGAAAAAACTTACAACAGGAAGCTCATCTTTGCTTGGGCGATTGTTTTGTCGTAAGAATGATCGAGATATAGTTATATTTATATATATATATATATATATTTATATATATTGTGCGAAAGACAAGAGAGATATTATTACGATGGCGGCTCACGCGTAAGGATAAACGTGAAACCGCATATAGAACTTTTGGCGAGGCGGTTATTACCCGTCCTCGAGAAAAAAAAAAACGGGATACGATCCGGTATTTTATATCGTGATTTTGTTATAATTTCAAACAGTAATAACAAACGAGAGAGACAGAGAGAGAGAGAGAAGGAGACAGTTTTGTCAGCTACCCGTGTAGAGGATCTGTCGACTATGCACACTGGCATACACAACACCACACACTGACACATTCTGACACATGCGCGACGCATAATATTTTTTTTTTGTAAAAAAAAATGTCAAACATTGACGGTCGGTAAATAATGTCTCCTGTGTGATAATCCTTTTTATTCGCAGCTGCGTTGAGGATTTAAGGAAAAATACAACTCTCGTGTATTTTTTTTTCTCAATTTTGCGGTTTTATTTTGCTTTTTATGACAAACTAACGCATTTGTTTGAAAAAAACAAGAGGCATGTTGCGCATTTGTGTGCCCGATATCACCGGCAGAGCAATTCTTCACAAGCGTTGCAATATTCTCAACAGGTAGCGCTAAGCGCGTTTTTATTGGCCCTTTAAAATGTAATTTAAACTTTACTTGTTATTGTTCAGTTGTTTCGTTTCAAATGCAACGTATTGTTTTTCCTATTCCTTGAGTGCATTCGAACCATGTATTTTAAGTTTTAACAACGATACATTTACAATTGCGAGCTAGTCGAATGAAGAGAATACACAGCCCGATATTTTACTCCAAAATATCGAGAACGCATCGTTTCAATTTTTGTTTGTTTTTTTTTTAATTTTTTTACATCGAAGCAGTGCAAGAATACACGTTTGGATAAAATCTTCAACTTTAAATTTCTATAGTTTTATAGATTTCGTGTAATGAATAGTCCGCGGAATGTCAGAGTACCGTAACCATACAGTGAAAGTACAATAAATGGTGTCGTGAGAAAGCGTGGTTTTCGCCAAATTAACAGAGAGATCGCAGCAACAATTGGATGAGAGTACGAAATATCCAGGTAAGTTACCGCGCATGTTTTTTTTTTCGTGCGATCAAACATCAATTCAAACTTCAAAACGTTTTTATTAGTACTGAACTTGCTGCTTATTTTGAAAATTTAAAGCAGGGGAAAACATAACCTCGATAACTTTTGTTTCTAAAAAAAAAGAAAAAAAAACCTGTTGCTTTCACAATAATTAGAAACATTGAATTCTTTGCGCAGATGTTTTATAAAAATGGAAAACATGGCTATTCAGGAAGCTTTTGTTGCGCTAAAACCCCTGTGCGATCATCTGGCGAACAGACCCGATGTTCAGATCGCCAGAATTCTCGCCGATAACATCGAGCGTCGTTCGATACCAGAGATTCAGTATAATTTGGAATATATTTTATTGCCAATTTACATACATCTACACAATGACAAAATCAGGTATTTTTTTTTTACTAGCGATCAGAAATATTGGCCCGGAACTGGACAATGTATCTAATTAAATTTTGGCCAAGGCCTGTTTGAAAAAAAAACGTCAATTATTATTAAAAATACGCGCGCCGCTGGCGATGAAATAAATATTGTTAGTTAAATTTAGGATTTTTCCATTTTCTGTCCGATTCATCACGGACTATAATTACCAGCTTGAGCGATTGAGAAAATGAATTTTCGTGTATTCAAAAAAAAAGTAGGAATAGAATCGTTGGAAAATGACAAATATCTTTTTGAAAGTTTGGGCGAAAAACGTTTTTTCTTTCAAATTCCTCGTTGATCATTTTTTCGGAATTATAGCTGCTTGAGCACGCTGTTCCGAGCGCTTCGTGTACACGAAAGCTTTTACAGATTTGTATTTTCCTGCGATACGCTAAAACAAAATAGAGGTTGAATTATTCGGATCCGACTTTCCATCCCCGACCTCAACACTCATCGTCGTGTCCGATTTTCCAATTTAATACTTATTCATAATTCTATAGCAAAGATGAGAGGCAACAATTGGTCCAACTACTCAGAACTGTGCTCTCCAAAGCGAGAATAACAAAGATCAATTACTTTGTTAAACTGTACACCGCTCTGCTCATACAAATTTATGACGGGAATCAACGAAATATGCGTAAAAAATTTGTCTCATTTAAAAAATCGAAAAAAATGAAAAAAAAAAAAATTAATTTCATCTTTAGCGATGAGAATTTCAATTTTACGTTAGAAATTTTTTTTTTTTTTCCCAGTAATATTATCGCACGAAGAGCTCAAAGAGATCACCGTAAAATGTTTGAGCGATCTCATAAAATGCAGTTCTATGGACGTGATAGAGTCTCTTTATGTTCGTGAAAATGCAGCGAAACTCAGTCAAGGCGTTTACACGTGTCTGAGCATCGCAAAAACCGAAAAATTGTGCTCGCTCAGGTAAAAATTATACGCGCAGACACGAAAAATACTCATACATGCGCGCGTTCGAAAAAAATAAAAAAACAAAATGAATGAAAAAAAAAAGAAAAATATATATATCAAAGTATCCATGACATTTTACAGAAATTGAGATAATGATTAATAAATTCTTAATTTTGTAAAAATCATAACTTCGCAATGGCTGGTCGGATTTTAACGATTAAAAAAAAAAATCTTTTTTATTTTTTTTCTCCCTTTTCGAAAAAAAAAAATATGCCGTCATTGGAGAAAAGCTCATTAGAGGGAATAATTGTTTTTTTTTTCTTAATTTACCCCGAAAACTGTCTAATGAGCTTTTATCCGATGATGACTAATTTTTTTTTTTTCGAAAAGGGCAAAAAAAACAAAAAAGATTATTTTTTAATCATTTAAATCCGATTGGTAGTCACGAAGTTATGATTTTTTTACAAAATTGAGCATTCATTAATCATTATTTCGAGAACCAACAATAGTGGGGGGGGGGGGGGGGGGGGGGATGAAATTTTGGTAAAATTTCATGGATATATTGTCCTTTGAAATGCCCATACCGAATAATTTTGTTTGAGACAATAAAAAAAAAAAAAAAAAAAACGGGGTGGCTTAGTTGACGCGGAATGCGACATAATATAAAAATTTGATAATATTTCGTTGCAGATTAGCTGCTATAGAAGCGCTCATGACTCTGTCCCAAGTTCACGACGAGATTGATCCGAATGACGCTCTTCTCAGGGCTCAAGTAGCCGATATTTTAATGATATTTTTGCCCGGTATTGCTCATGGTCTTCGCGAAGTTGCACTGGGAAATGATTTGCAAAATCACAAAATTACAATGGTACGTTTTTTTTTTCCGCACGTTCGATTTTACAATAATTATTATCGCAATCATTCGTGCGAGAGCCTCGGACGGATAAATTCGGAGCATAATTATTCTCGCGCATATTTCTCGCAGATGGCGATCAGGGCATTCGGAAGAATAATTGCCCTCGTGATGGAAGATATGCCGGACGAGGAAAATTTAACGATCGAGAGCGTTCTGAGCAAACAAAGTATCGGCAAAACGCTCGATCCATTGGGTAGCTCGTTGAAACTCGAGGGTGACAAGGGAATGCAGAGGCACATAGAAACGGTCAGGAGAGATCAGGAATGGCTCGACGCTGCAGCCTCAAAGCTAAACGCCCTGATGCGTTCTCTCTTAAATCTCGTCAGACATTCACATTTTCGCGTTAGAAAAGAATTGTTACTCGCTGCGAAGCTTTTACTCACCAAATGCTCGAGGTATGTAATTATAAATTCTTCGGTAGATCATTCGAATATGAAAATATGGATGTTATATTAATTAAAAAAAATAGTCGAGTAAATAAGTAATTACAAATTTCAGCGAAAAATATTGAAAATTGTAACAGTGCTCCAATTATTTGGTACATAGTGTTGAATTTTGTGAATATTTTTAGATAAAATGTGAAATAATTGATAGAATTTTTAAAAAAATTTTTACCGAAATTTCAATTGCATGCTCGTAGTCGACGATTCCAAAGATTTTCTTTTATGATATTAAAATTTTTGGAAATAACGAAAAATTGTCAATCCTTGTGTCTTATTGGCCTGTATTTCGTATTTGTGCGTCGATTTTCATTGCCACAAATCAAAATTTCGCAATTCTCATTCGTTGTATCGAATATTAATTTTCATATTATAATTTCCATTAAATCGCGCTGCTTCAAGAAACATGAGAAACAATTTTATGGAGCTTGTGGAAATTTTGATATCACTGTCGGAAGACGAGACGAGGGAAATTAGAGATTTGTCACGATTTACATTGAGCGATATTAACGAAAAATTCACGGCTAATCATGCCGCGAGACCAATCGTGGAATTGTTGGAAGAAAATTTTTACAAACTTCTCACGAAGCTGCCCCGTTTGATCAGACGATCCGGTAAGACTAGTGACAAAAATTTTATCCTTCATCAATGAATCCGTAGATAAATTCGAAAAAAAAAAAAAAAAAAAAAAATTATATTTCTCTACAGACGACTCGATACAATTGTCATATCTCAATCAATTGGCTGGTTACATAAGACTGCTCGGTAAACAGAGGCTTCCTCACGTTATGGCCTCGGTCTCGCATTTGCGAAGACTTTTACTCGCTCTCGTGTACGTTGCGGAGCTTGACTGCGGTCATGTCTCCATTTTGGATGACATTCAAGCCAAAGGTACGTATACATATTCCTTCGTACACGATACATTCAGATTCGTTATTATAATATAAAAAATTTATTTAAAAAAAAGGGGAAAAAAAAGCTGCATAATTATAATGAATTATTTTTTTTCTCCGCAGACATTGAGGATTCTGCGTACAATAATTTGCCCGCGTGGAAACGTTTCAAATTCATCAGAGATACCAAGACCGAGGAGAAGCTCATTTTTGTCTGCAAGCTTCTCGGGGAACTGGGCGATCTTGCGCTCTTGGTGGATAGCATTCTCGATCTCACATCGGAAATGCCGCAATATCGAAAAGAATTGATACTGATATTAAATTCCATATCCGCAGGTATATGTTTCTTATTTTTTTTTTTTTTAATTTAATTTTTACAATTCCATTCACAAATCTCGAATAAATATTATTATTATTATTATTATATATTAATATTTATTAATATTATTTTTTAATATTAATAATTTTAAAATTAATAAAATTATATTATTTATTTATATTATAATATAATATTAATATTATTATTATAAAATATTATATACATATATTAGGGTGTTTCAAAAAAAAAAAAAAAACAATTCTGGTATTTCATGCTTTCATTCCACAAAACTTGAGTTTTGATGGGAAAAAAAACATTCTCGCGAAGAGGGAGCTCTGTAGCATAAATGGAAGCCGCAGCTCATTGGACTTTTCTAATTATAACAGCCAATTAACGTCTCTGGCTAACTTTTTGGAAGGAAAAATTTGAGATCATGGGGATTGTATTTCAAATAAAAAGAACATTTAATGATTTAAAAGTTGTAAACGATACTGCTGAAAGAAAAGTAGATTTGTGCGCAGAATTTAATTAATTAGTAATTAAGAATAGAGATCAAGCGCAATACTATATACTTTTAGTCGTTGATTTCCACCGAAAAACGTATGCCACGTGTAAACAAGCGTTTTTGGCATCAATCTTTTCCGAAAATAAATAAATAAATGACATTTTGCGTTTTTTTGCATAAAGTCATAGTGGAAAAATTTTTAAAGGTAAATAAATTTCCTTATATACGATCTTTCCTAAGACTAATGATTTTCTACTTAAGCAAGAGAATAAAGAACTCTGGAGTACGTATTTGAGTCGTGAAAAAAAAAATTTCACCAGATACGAATTGTTTATGACAAATTATAAGCAATTTTTAATCGCAAAATTATTGTTACGAATAAAATCGATTAAAATTTTTATTTAGAACACGATGACGTCAGAAAAAAAATGTTCAACTTAAAATTGTTGAGAATTTTTTATAAAAAATTATAAATTAGGAATAATAATTTATTTAATGAATTTTTTTTTCTCAATTCGAAATCCTCGTGGTCTCAAATTTTTCCTTCCAAAAAGCTCGTCATAGACGTTTAATTGGCTCTTATAATTAGAAACATTTCAAGTACTTCGCGTTGAAGCAAAAATTTGAAAAAAAATCAATCATATTGAAGGTGTTATTTCCAATAATAAGAATGCCGAAAAAATATCGAAAAATTGTTTAAACAATACATTGTTGCAGAAATTTCCCGTAAAAATGTATTTCGATTATATGTCACAAATTCCTCGATTTTACCGAATTCATATGAATTATTCAAGAATTTTCTTATCATTTTTTTTGTTTTTGTTTTTGAAAATTTTTCATTTTGACAAATTGCATGAAAAGTGATGAATTTTGGATATATTCCCGTACAAAGGTTCCATATCAACCCTGCGAAGTATCCGGATCATCAAACGATAACTTTTATAAATACAGTTTTTCAAAATTCTAAAAAAAAAACAAATTAAAAACCATAAGAAAATTCTTGATAGATTCATTTGTATTCCGAAAAATCGAGGAATTTGTTGCGTATAATCGAAAAACATTTTAACGGAAAATTTCTGCAACAATTGTATTGTTTAAACCAATTTTTTGATACTTTTTCGGCATTGCAATTATTGGAAATCGATATTATTATTATCCTCAAATGGTAGATTTTTTTTTTTAATTTCTTCAACGCGAAGTACTTGAAATTCTTACCAAAACTTTTTTCGATAGAGCTTTCTTTTCGCGAGGATATTTTTTTTTTCCATCAAAACTTTTGAGGGGCGGGAGCATGAAAAATAAAAAAAAAAAATTTTTTTCAACACTAATATATACATATATATGTATAATATAAATTTTAGTTCCGGTCGAAGATTCGTCGATGCTGATTCTTCACAAACAAATTATCGAGCACTACACGGATTTGGAAAATTGGTATTTGCCGATAGAATTGAGCGATGAAGTTTCTCTGATCGATGCTCAGAGCAATATCGTGAATTGTTGCCTCCTGATCGAGGGCCTCGGCAATATAGCGATGAATATCCAACGAGATTATGAAAAATATCTTCTCAAGACTCTGTATCTCGTTATCGAGCGAGCGGGTATAATATTTTTCTTCGCATCCTCGTTTCACGTATAAAAAAAAAAAAAAACGAAAAATTTTCTTTTTTATCCGGCCTCGATATTCAAAATAGTATTTTATTTAATCTAGAATTTTTGTTTTTTTTTTCCCCCACTTTTCACAAAGGCAGCGGAAATAGCTTTATCAGTCGTGCTGGTCTCAGAGCTCTCGAGCAAATCGCATTATCGCAAAATTGCAAAAACGTTGCCGATCTCATGCGTGAAAATGTCGATTACGTTTCATATCACGTGACGATGAAAATGCGACGAATCGAGAGAAATCCCGGTGTGCTCGATGTTTTTTCCATCGTCATGAGATACAGTACGATCGACGTTATGCCGTGTCTCGATCAAATCGTCGATGATACGCTCGCCCGTTTGTCCGTTAATTTTCACGAAAAAAATTCGTACTCTTTGCTCAAAGTACTTCACGTATTCAGCATATCCGTGAGAAAGCTGATAAATGACGCGGAGCGAACGAGCGACGTGAAATTCGACGTAGCAACGAACAGAGCGGAAATAATCGTACGAGCGATTCTCGATTATCGCAATGCGAAAAAAGATTCGGAAAATATTGAGGAAGATATCGCCGCGAGTCCCGAGGACATTGAAAAGGATTTTATTGATGGAACTGCCGAACAATTTTCCGCTTACGATAATCAAGAAGGTACAATTTGATTATTTAAAAAAAAAAAACAAAAAAATTTCCATTCTTTCACGTAACTTTGACGAAAATTACTGAAAATAATTGCAATAAAAAGTTTATATATATATCACGGTCAGAGATGAACGAAAATGTGTATTTTACATAAAAAAAAAACTAATTGACGAGATACAAAAATAAATTGTCGAATTGTTGTTTCGTAGAAGAAAAAATTGATCCGCCGTCTTACGTAAAAATGACGGAGAACGTTGCGAAGTGTTGCTTGAATTTTTTGCCATCCAAGGATGTGCAAAAGTGCTTAATGTCGATGAAAATATTGAACGAGGTATTGAATATTTTGGCGAAATGGAGCGAACAATTGTTGCCCCTGGTTCATCAATTGTGGCATCCGTTGGTCGACAGATTTAACGATTCAAATGTACTCGTGATAAATCGAGCCTGGCAACTTTTGTACACCCTGGCTCATGTTTCACAGGATTTCATCAGATCTCGGACTCTCAAGTGAGTCTATAAACGTGAAATTTTTTTTTTTTTTTCGCACCAATGCAAATATGACATTGGGAAAGCGATAACGAGTTTTTTTTTTTTTTTTATCGAATATATATATATATATTAGGGTGGATCGAAAAATTAAAAAACTTTTGGCTACCCTCAAAAATCAAAGATATCATTGAAATAAAGGTCTCCGTGCAATGATTCGATTTTTTGACAATATATAGGGGGCGCGCGGGACGTTTAAAAACGCCATTTTTAGCGTTAAATTCACTTTATCACTGATAACCGGAAACAGTTCATTCCAAAAATTCTGATTTTTTTTATATAAGGTGGCCAGATATGTACCCTTTCAAACCCACATTCACGGAACATTAACGGATGGTTCATATCTTCGAAAAAAATCTCTAAAAATCAATATTTTAACTATTTTTCAATTATACCTATCGTTAAATGTTGATTTTTTTTCCTTCTGAAACGTTCTTGTATTTGTTCCATCTTTTTTTTCTTGTAAAACTCGGTATCAGTATTGCTTACAATGCGAAAATTGCTGAATAATAAATCTTTATTTTTGAAATTTTCATATTCACGAAAAAATTGTGTGAATCAATAAAATATAAAAATTTCCAAAATAAAGATTTATTATTCAGCAATTTTCGCATTGTAAGCAATACTGATACCGAGTTTTACAAGAAAAAAAAGATGGAACAAATGCAAAAACGTTTCAGAAGAAAAAAATCAACATTTAACGATAGGTATAATTGAAAAATAGTTAAAATATTGATTTTCAGAGATTTTTTTCGAAGATATGAACCATCTGTTAATGTTCCGTGAATGTGGGTTTGAAAGGGTACATATCTGGGCACCTTATATAAAATAATCAGAATTTTTGGAATGAACTGTTTCCGGTTATCAGTGATAAAGAGAATTTAACGCTAAAAATGGCGTTTTTAAACGTCCCGCGCCCCCCCTATATATTGTCAAAAAATCGAATCATTGCACGGAGACCTTTATTTTAATGATATCTTTGATTTTTGAGGGTAGCCAAAAGTTTTTTAATTTTTCGATCCACCCTCATATATATATATATATATATATATATTTCTTTTTTCTTTCTTCAATCAGGCAAGTCTTACCCTCGCTATCGAAATTCTTGACGAAATCGGCGATGGAGAGTCGCGAGAAAGAGGCTAAGGATGCTTACGAGTTCACGCAAATGTACAAATTGCAAAAAATAATTCTCACTCAGGCTGGCATTGTGGCGAAAAATTTGAAACTTCAGGAACGACAATTGTGGCAAATTCTCGATACGGCGCAGCCTTATCTCAGTTCCCATCAACATCCGGCTCTTCAGGTAATATTCAATATCTTCGCGAGCAAATTTTCAAGTTTCATCGTTTTTTTTTTCGAAAATTTTCTATTTTCTTTCTTTTTTTTTGTTGTTTTTTTTATAGAAATGTTGCGTGCAACTTTACAAGGACGTGGCTAGCTGCAATGCCGATGTCGTTTGGGTAAAATGTCTCGGTATATGGAACAATCGCGTAGCGACGATTCCAATCGGCAATAAACTCACGATAATTGATTTAAAGGTCCGTATAATCGTCACTTTGATAATTAACGATTTCATTATCGGTCAGTTTGTCCCGTATTCAATATCGATGTTCCGTAAAATCGTGCAACTTTCGCGCAGGCTTTGACAACCGTTCACAGTGATTATCAACGAAACGTCGAGGAGATTCTTGCCTGGATCGAAGAGATGACCATCGACACGAGCAAATAAGATTCCTTCGGAAATATAAACGGTGAGAAATTATTGCGAAAGTATTCGTTTTTTTTTTCTTTTTTCATTGAAATATTTATTATAAAAAAAAAAAAAAAACTATCGAAGAAATCCGGAAATTGGTCTGTTTGGTCCGAGTGCCTCCTCCTTCCTCAGACCATCCGCAATAGCGAGATTCAATTTTATTCCGACGTTTGTTCCCATCTGGAAAAAAAAAAAAAAAAAAAAAAAAAAACAGAGATGACGATTGGAACGAATTGTATTTTGGGTAAAAGTGTCGAATCGGGGCTGCAGCTCAAAACTGTTTCGAATTTTTTTTTTTCCAGCCTTTGGCATCATTGAAAAATAATATCCCATGTAATATTGAGGAGGGGAAAGACTTCCAACGCGATAAAAAATTTTTTTTTTAACCGACTATAATAGGTAATACAGATATTACAGAAATACAAGTGGTATTACCACTCTCCATCGATAATACGATCCCGATTATATTTTCTTTTGCCAAACTTGGCCTTCATCGATTTTCACAATTTTGTTTGGGCCGCCAATCCGAGGTGCCGAATTGCGAATTACCCAGTGCTCCGGTACTTCGCGAATAAAATTCGTCCAATCGCACACAGTGTGTGTGTGTGTGAGAATCCACTTTTAATTCGTTCATAATAAAATCTTTATGCGGTGGATGAAAAAGGATATCAATAGGCAATTAATGTACAGGATCTTTCTGGTGCCAAATTACTATTGTAGAGCCACGTTTTGATTCGCAAGGATTGCTTGAAATTACACATTTTACGAACAACTTTCTTCCCAAATTCGTTGTGCGTTTCGTCTCTGACAACACCAGGTAAGACTGCTCTCATTGAGAGTAGCAGGATTCCCGCAATTATAATTAATTAATTATAATAAAATTATAATACTGTCTTTTCGATTTTTAAATTTTATAATAGCATCGGTAAGCGATATTATACACCCGTCACAATTCATTTTGTTACTTGAATACTGTCATTAACTTCTCACAATGTTATGATAAAACTATTATTGAGATTCATAAAGAACTATAGGGCTTGCCAAGACAAATTAAATTCATCGGTTTTTGACGAAATGATTTGCTATAGCAAGGTAACAGATAATTTTTTTGGGTAAAATTCGATTTTTTAAATAAAATCGCTAAAACTGTTACTAAAAAGTATCAGGAACGGTAGAACTCGGCTACAAGCAAATTAACTCCATTTTTTCCTGATCGAAGCGATATACATCCTTCACAATTAATTGTTACTTGAATACTGTCATTACCTTCTCACAATGTTATGATAAAACTATCGTTGAGATTCATAAATAACTATAGGGCTCGTCAACATAAATTGAATTGATCGGTTTTTGACGAAATGATTTGCTATGGCAAGGTAACAGATAATTTTTTTGGGTAAAATTCGATTTTTTTAATAAAATCGCTAAAACTATTACTAAAAAGTATCAGGAATTGTAGACCTCGGCTAAAAGCAAATATAACTCGATTTTTTCCTGATCGAAGCGACATACACCCTTCACAATTCATTGTTGCTTGAATACTGTCATTACCTTCTTACAATGTTATGATAAAACTATAATTGAGATTCATAAAGAACTATAGGGCTCGTCAACATAAATTGAATTCATCGATTTTTGACGAAATGATTTGTTATGGTAAGGTGACAGATCAACTTTTTTTTGGGTAAAATTCGATTTTTTTTTGATAAAATCGCTAAAACTATTACTAAAAAGTAACAGGAACTGTAGAATTCGGCTAAAAGCAAATATAACTCGATTTTTTCCTGATCGAAGCGATATACACCCTTCACAATTCATTGTTACTTGAATACTGTCATTAACTTCTCACAATGTTATGATAAAACTATTATTGAGATTCATAAAGAACTATAGGGCTCGTCAACATAAATTGAATTCATCGATTTTTGACGAAATGATTTGCTATGGCAAGGTAACAGATAATTTTTTTGGGTAAAATTCGATTTTTTTTAATAAAATCGCTAAAACTATTACTAAAAAGTATCAGGAACTGTAGAATTCGGCTAAAAGCAAATATAACTCCATTTTTTTCTGATCTGCTGGAAAATGATCTGCCAACTTCACGGAAACGTGTCAGGGACCGTAGATTGACGTTCGGCTGTTAACGCGATCAAATAAGGGCACTCATACACGTGATTTTGAAAAATTACGTGAGTTTCCTTGCATGAAAATACTCTTTTGGGACTTGGTCGGTGACCATTACCCGATGATTAGAAGAAAAAAAAAAAAAGAATTCCCAATTGCTGTAAGAAATTCCCGTATATATTCCGTATTTTCAAGAGCACTTTTAAAATCTCGTATAATTCTCGGTTTTCCAGGAATTCCCGGTCGCTAGACACCCTGAATTTTTATTATTCGATGTCCCTGTTTTCATTCCTTCTTAAAATGCCTACTGTCCGATATATTCCTGCATTTAGTTCAATCAGTTCATAGTTTATAGTGAGTGTGCGTGTGTGTATGTCTCGTATCTTGGTACCGACTAGATACCTCCTATTTATCTGCTAATATTTGTATTACTTGATATTGCCAGTTTTTTAAATATTTTTTATGGTGTTGGAAATCTTCCCCCCCCCCCCCCCCCCCACCATAATATTACATTTAATAATATAATTTAGTGATATAACAAGCGTTAGAACAAAAAATTCCATGCATTTTGAGCTGCAGCCCTGATTCGACACTTTTACCGTATTTTGTGACGGATAATTTTGTTTTTTTTTTTTTTCATCGAAAATAACGATACCTCGAGCGTTTTAAGCAAAGTTGCTGCCTGCAAGCTACCGTATCCAATTTTCACCGTAGACGTTATACGTCCTTTCGGCGTAACCGACATTACCACCGTCGCCGAGCCGCACATTTCTTCCTCGGCGGTGGGATCCACAACGCATTTTTCACCGATCTAAGAGCAAATCTTTCTTTTTAGTCCGCAAAAATTTCGTACGGTCATACTTTTTGAGGGTGGGTCAATCGCAAATAACTAGCTACCGATAATAAAAGAGAGAGTTATCGATTTTTAGACATCCAAAGAAAATTTCACGAGGATGTCGAATTTTTTTTTTTTTTGTTCGCTCAAATTAAATATACGTGTGCCAATATCTAAACTCTAGATTTTTTAGAATCGTCTCAATAGGCAATCCAAATGTCAGCCAAAAAAATATTGAAATTTTTTTTATAGATACTTCAACTTTTTCAAGGACTGTAGCATTTTTTTTTCGTCTCATCGAACGGCAATATTTTTTTTTTTTTTCCCCCCAAAGCTTTAGTCAATTTTATGCGGAAAAAAAGATTTCAAAATAATTATGAAGATCATCGTCGAAGAGGTGAGAATTTTGAAACACGAGATTGGTAAAATTTTCACAATTCTTATCTCGTCGCTTATTTTTCAAATTTCCGTTGTTCATTGCATCGAAAAAAATTTAACCTTCTACGGAACTAATATCACGGAAAAATAGCGTTTACGATATATTTTTTTTTTTTATACGTTTCAATCTTTAGCTAGTTCTCGCAACTGACCCCATATCAATCTCGATAGATTTATAATCTTGAAGATAGCATAGACTGTACTAACTTTGCACAATGAGACGAGAATCGGATAATTTTCGGTGTCCAATCTGACGCAGTCGAATGGATCGTCCGATAATTGTATATCAGGCTGTCCACCGTCCAAAGTTGCGCCGGTTACTTTAGGAATTTCTGTACTGAACAAAGCTGCTTTTACGGCAGCTCCGACGGCGTCAAAGAGATTACCGCCGCATTGCAGAATCTATGAATCGAATGCCATTTCATTAGGCATTCGATGATAAAATGGGATTGAGGAATGTTTGTAGAAATTTTTACAGGCTTTTATTTGGTAGAAACTTTCTACATTCGTGAATTAATGGTAAAGTCCCAATTATATGTAAACCTTCAGGCTTCAAAATTTCGATTTTTCTGAAATTTTGATATGTTATTGTGTGTGTGTGTGCCAAGATATGTAAATCCCCCAAATTTTAGACCTCTAGACCTTCCCGTTAACGAGCTACAACATTAATGAATTTCTCCATTTGACGTACGCGATTGTTTTTTCTTTATTTTTTAACACTTCCGGGCGTTGAAAAAAAAAAATAGAACCCAACATGTTTTTTTTTTGTAAAAAAAGTCTGATCTTTTCGAATATAAAATTCATTTTCAGGTAGATTTTCAGCAACAGTTAAAAAATCACGTGTTTTTCCAAAAAACCTTTTTTTTTCAATGATAGTGCGCGATTTTAATTTTTTTTTCAAATTCCATCAAAAAGCTGAGAATTTTTTAGTATAGTTAGCAAATTTTCAGAGTGGGATGACTATGGGTTCGCATCTGAGCTGCATTTATGGAAAACTTGTACACGTCTTTTAGTTCAGCGGGTGGAGCGATCAAACGACGACGTGTACAAGTTTTCCATAAATCCAGCTCAGATGCGAACCCATGGTCATCCCACTCTGAAAATTTGCTAACTATACTAAAAAATTCTCAGCTTTTTGATGGAATTTGAAAAAAAAATTAAAATCGCGCACTATCATTGAAAAAAATAGGTTTTTTGCGAAAAACACGAGATTTTTCAAGCGTTGCTGAAGTTCTACCTGAAAATGAATTTTATATTCGAGAAGATCAGACTTTTTTTACGAAAAAAAACATGTTGGGTTCTATTTTTTGTTTTTCAACGCCTGGAAGTGTTAAAAAATAAAGAAAAAACAATCGCGTAAGTCAAATGGAGAAATTCATTAATGTGTAGCTCGTTAACGGGAAGGTCTAGAGGTCTAAAATTTGGGAGATTTACATTTATCTTGGCACACACAATAATATATCAAAATTTCAGCAAAATCGAAATTTTGAAGCCTAAAAGTTTACATATAATTGGCGTTTTCGCCAATATATTTATTTTTCTGAGAGCAAAAAACGTATTATTGAAGCTGCAAAAAGTAAAACTCAAAACTCACCAAAATATCAACGTACATCTTCCAACATTTTTGATGCGGTAATATGGACAATTTTCTAAGATCTATAGAATTTGAGGACTGATAAGCCGTAGCCAAAATGTTACTGATCTCGGTTCCCAATTCGTCGCCACCCTTGCCTTCAAATTCAGGCGCAGCATTGGCCGAGCTAGGCGCGCACAAAAAATTCCGTTTAAAGTTTTTTTTTTATATGCAAAGCTAATGATCGGGACGTTTTATGGTTTTTTTTTTTTTTATATCAAACATTTACCAGTCTACGAAAAATTCGAGTTTTCCCTCGAAGGGTCTTTCGGGGAATGGCGAATCAACTTCGACCTTAACACCGACAAGCACATCGGTGTTTCCAATTTTCAATCTCGCAGAGCCGTTTGTGTGCGGCATTAACTTTGTTTCTATTTCGATGGAGCGATATTCGCACCTGCTTCTTCCATCGGTACGAAAATCCGCCTGTCGAAGATTTTCATGCTATTGTCTTAATCGAGGAGGGAGGGGGGGCTCGTTAAACCAATTTTTTGTGACATTTAAAAAAAAAGTGCGACCGTAAATTTTTTCAGAATCGTTTGTTTTATTAGCCGAACTCTGCATCAATTAACAAGATTCAAGGTCATTCAGGCACCAATTTTTTTATTCACATCCCCTCAAGAAACTCCAGACTTTATATCGTCTAGGGTTAATTAATTTTACGCTAGTAGTTTGATGGAACTTATAAGAATTGCCAAAAATTACACTTTGAGTAGGAAAAACATTCGAAGGAAAAAAAAAATTTCAATTCCTTCACACTTTTCTAAAAGAATTTCCGAACTTTCCAAAAAAAAAAAGAAAATTACATTCCAGCATTGACAAATTCAATAAATTTGTATGAATCGAAAAAAATCCCGAGAATGAAAAGCATAAAATAGAATGAAAACTTTTTTTCTTCTGAAAATTTGTATTATAAATGTTTTTTAAATTGATTTTCTAATAATTTTGTAGCGTTATTATTGAAGCTGAATGCTCGTAAACACGTGCCGATAGAAACGTAATAATTTTTTTTTTTTTAAATACTTACGTCAACTCCGTGAAGAATAAAAGTTTTCTCAGCCAGGCTGAGAGGAATCGCAGCCATGTCGAACTTTTTGCACCTTTTTTTCTTTTTCTTTTTATAGAAAAATAATCTCATAAATCGCAGAATAAAAGCAATAACAAGCGAAACAAAATTCCGATGTCGCGTCTTTATATTTCGATTCTAACCTAAAAATCAACAGTCCAATTGATACCAAGCTAAAAACGAGAAAAAAAAACCGAAATTTCCCGCAGTTCGTGAGTTTGCCACCAGCGTCGCTGCTATCGACCGTCGTTTCGTGTACTTCGCACGAATATTGAAAATTTTTGGAGTAAAAACCCAAACGAGACAATTTTTTTTTTTTTTTTTCAAACCGTTTATTTATTATAAAAATATTTTATTTGCGAATTAATTCATCGTGAAATCGAAGATAACGCACGAGTAATATAAAGTACACTTAATCACGCAATCGATACAACTACTCAATTATCTTTTTACACACGTTCGAGGGCTTTTGTTTTTATGTACAATATAAATGAGAAACGTTTGTATGAATTATGCTCTATGTTTTGAAAACAAAACAGAAATAAGCTCGGCATTATATATATTTGGCGTTCCGCAATTTACAAACTTGTTTCATTCAATTCTCATAAGTTTTCATTTTTCAAATATCAGAAACGAAAATTTGAAAAATAATCCGTAATTTATAATCACGATGAATCATCATTGTCGCATTTCCATCGGA
Source organism: Rhorus exstirpatorius (assembly GCA_963564615.1). Classification (NCBI taxonomy): domain Eukaryota; kingdom Metazoa; phylum Arthropoda; class Insecta; order Hymenoptera; family Ichneumonidae; genus Rhorus; species Rhorus exstirpatorius. The sequence continues at coordinate 28,386,971 of OY751315.1, read as the reverse complement.
TTTTACAGCGCATCATGGGTAATCGGGAATTTCGCGAATATAAAAATTTCATCGAATTCCATTGCAATGAGGGGAAGGGGGGGGGGGGGGAATCACAGATTTATAAGCACGAATTTAATTAATTTAATTCGGATTAACGATTATTTCCGAAATTGTCACAGCATAGAGTCTGGTTACGTTCGAGTATATATATATATATATATATACATGCACAATCGATACTATCTCGTTATAGGGCACTATTATCTATTAAAAAATCATTTTTAAGATTTTTTTCATCACGATGATTCGAATCTACAAATATATCATCCTGTCTCATCCACCTCGCACAAAATTTATTCGCAATTTAGAGACAATATGCAATCCGTCTTAGCGCCCAAAATTAAAACATCCGCATCATCCGATCCGTCGATTCACGATCTTTTGAGAGTATATTTTTATCAAAATTCGCAGTTTCGCGCAGCGTTTCGTTAATTTTTTTCAACATCAAAATTGCCAAAAAGTGATCGCAACGATAGAGGGGAGGAAAAAAAAAAATACAATCTTAACGATGGAAGTACGGAAGGAGCGAAAGAAAAAAAAATTTTAAAAGCGTCAATCGCCGTCGCACTTTATCGCGTCGCAGCTGTTGCTCCAGAATAGGCAGTTACCTACGCCGCTGTAACATATGAGAAATACAGCGGCGAGAAAAAGTACGCTACAGATGGTGCAGGGCTTGTGCTCGAGGAAGAAACCGATGAGATATAGAACCATGAACATAACATGAGTCTGCAGCAGAACCGGATTAGCCGGTTTTGGTATCAGCAAAACTGGCACCAGCCACTGTAGACAGTACATTGCGGTATTTTCTTTTATTTTTTTATTGACGCTAACTTCCGGTATCTTTGCTCTTCCATCGATCAGGCCAAAATTTTCTGCTGCACAGTCTGTCGACAAAGCATCAAGTTTTTTTTTTTTTTAATTTTCACTCGATCGTTCTTCAACTAATTCTGTCTCCCTTGACCATTTATCAAGGTATCTCCCTCCGATGGGCCTTCCCTTTGACTTTACATCGGGGATCAAAGGAACTCAAATCTCTTTCGAACGATCCAAAGACAAAATAACTCCCCATAACAGGTTTATAACTTTGTTTCAATATTTTTAATACGGTAAAAATGTAATATTGCCTAATAAAATTTTTTTTTTCAACAAGCGTAACATATTACAGCGATGTATGAAATTTTTACTTTTCATATATAACGCTTGAAACAGAATTTTTTGAGAAAGCACTTTCGAGAAATACGAGACTATGGAAAAAAAAAAAAAAACCAAGTTCGAAGTATTTGGCTCAGTGGAAAATTCTTAAATGAATGAAATTAATTTTCAAGTTTTGTAAATTTCGTCGTATCCGGCGTAATACGATATTCGCGAAACGAAATAACCTCAAAAATTTTTGAGAATCAAAAACGATTCAAGGGTTTCAAAAGTTTGTCGACATATTTTGGATCAAGAGACGGTTTATCGTAGAAGATTGAGAAATTAATGAAATTAAGGTGTCTTGCATCGAAACACAATAAAATCGTACATTGAGAAGTTATAATCTTAAATATGGTACACGCGCAACTGAAAATGACGTTTCACACCTTTGAAAAAGGGAGTCGCGCTCCGTTGCACTTATATTTTGAAGCTATATAGCCTTGGACTTTATGATCAAATTTTTGTTATTATTTCAACGTACACGTACCTTATTTGCAATTTTTCCAGTCATGTTGGTGCGCAGTATTTTTCACGACGAAAAAAAAAGAACAAAAACAAGAAACAACGAATATAGCTGGACGAATAATGATTCATATATCACATCAATCATCATAAGCGACGAAAAATTTTCATCGTACACACGTACGCACTCTCGTCGCTCTCGCGCATAGAAATCGTGCGAGTGACATATATATATATATACGCGATACCGTAAACCAGTGAAAAATATTCGACGAACAGCAGCCACGTATGTTACGATACAATCGACGCAAACGAATTTCGTACAAATTTGTATTAATTATGTTGCTCGTCCGTAATTTTGGAAAGAATTTTTTTTATAATAAATACGACAACGGTTTTGACTGTATCGTGGAAACGATGAAGTTTCGCGCAAAATGGCGGACATGACCGGAAGCGCTTGGTTTTTTCCCCTATTTTTGGCGGTGAAAACTTGTAGCGGAAGTAGATTTGAACTTCGCTTAACATTTTTCTCTTTTTCGTTACGTGTACCATTCATATACGAAATTTACATTCGAAAAAACGCCGTTCTTATGCAACCTTCGAGAAATAAAAGTAATGGTAAACTATCCATGTAACATAATAAAGGATAATTTTATATTATAAATCGTGAAAAATACAAAAAAAACATTTATATCAGACAAAAGCAAAATAAGTTCTTCGAATGTTCAACAGAGTAATTTGACATTAATGTAGACGACTTCAACCTCAAGTCCAAGATATTTAACCTCATTAATCCTAATTTATTATTATTATTATTTAGTCAAAACAAATCGAATCAAATCAGCATACAAAGATAAATATTATCATTTATAACTCATTTGATTAGTCCTGTAATAAAAATTGCGAAACTTGCACATTCCTTTCTCATTATTTGATCTCTTTATCATTAAACTTTTTCTACGGCTCGGCGACGCTTAGAAACCGGAAATGGCGCTTCCATGGTCAAGTGCGAGAGCATTTTACGATATCATCGAAAGGTAAAAAATGGCGTTTTCAACTGGCTGTACTATTGTGCACTTAAGCCGTTGACAAAATGCGAGGAAATAGGAAATATGAAATAAAGAAACAGCGATTCGATTGTCGTATCTTGTCTGAGGTGTGATGTCATTGACTGATTTTTATTCCTATTTATTATTTCCTCGCATTGTGCCACGGGGCTTTATATAAGTGCGCATCCGAGTATATATCCACCTTATTTTATTTATCATGCGAATAAAGCAACAGATCATTAAAGCGATACACTGTGAGTGTACACCAGTAAAGCCAGTTGAAAACTCTAAGAGTAAAAATATAGTCGACACGTATATATGGCACGTATACAATAATTTATTCTTCATTTATTACAGTATGAAAAAACGTTCTTACAAAAAATTACAAAAATTTCAAAAAACACATCACTGTTCCCAAATATATACATTCGTTATACATATTACGATAAAAAAAAAAAGAAAAAAAAATCAAAAAGAAACAGTGTTGCATTTCTGAAGCGCGGGTATAATTATAGAGGAAAGCGCATGCGGCTGGAAAAAAACATCTTATCAAGTCAAGTTTACATGTGAGTTCCATCGCATTATTATTTTTTTGTACGGTGCGGTATGGCAATAATGACGGCATGGAACATGGTTGAAAAAGCCACATATACGTTGGTAAATAAATAAACTACTACGTATTACTTATATATCATTGAGTTTTCGGAAATTCATTGCATAAATTTAATATTATTCGTGACGCTCGGTAATGCCACCGTGCCCCCCCCCCCCCGCCCCTGACCCGTTAAAAAAACGTATATCCCTTGAAGCTACGTTTTCATAAACGCGACACGAACAATAGAACCCTAGATTACTGCGACGCGACACCTGGGATTGGTCGTTCAAGAGCAAATATGTATCTTAGTTTCTTTCTAACCTAGATGCGTAGAAAATTAAGCATCATATATATATCGATGGATAATCATTGACCCCCGTGCGTTCTATTATTCTTTTAATTATGCATGCTGTGAATAGATGGTAAAGAAAGAAAGGTTAATACGAGGCACGCCACATATACCACGTTCCCAGGCAATGTCGCTCGAAGCTCGAAGTTCAACAATGTTGACTATAGCGAGCGACTGAACAATGGCATTAGCGGGCCGGGGGGGGGGGGGGGGGGGGGGTGTCGCTTGTCGCTCATCGCCCGTATGAATCCACACCTTTATTCAGCCATGAAAAACGTAATATGGGTGTAGATTCACTTTTTTTTTCTGTACAGACTACATATTTAATTCTTGTATACTCGCGTCTATTTGAGGATTGGATAATACAAAGATTCTCTCGAGATTCGAGATTCGCGGGAAATTTCAAATGAGAGTTGCATCGAAAGCATTTTGAAAATTAGCTTAATTTAAATTTGACAAATTGGAATGGAAAAAAAAAAAAAATAAAGGCGGACACACACACACGCGCATACTTCGTGCGCCAAAGCGCTATAGTTCCATGCAAAAATGGTAATTCAACGTAAAATAACAACTGTTTGCGAAATATTCATCTCGAGCTGTCGCGTCGTGTGGTATTCCCAATGTAGAGAGATGGCATAAATTAATAGGTTATATTGCCCAATCCAAAAAAAAAGAACGCTATGGAGAAAGTGGATGTCCATTATAATGTTTAGGCATATATAAATATATATATATAAAAATCGAAGGCTAACGAGAATTCTTCCGATCTTTATAGACACACATGATACATCCTGTCTTCGTAATAATCACAGCATTCACTCTCATAGCGAGACGCGATCTTTGCGAATCGCTCGATTTTTATTCAACGTCAGTGCCCCAACGTGAATGACTACCGTCGCCCCGATTCTCCGTAACTTTTTGTATCAAGTCTTCCGACGCGGTTTTGCAATCGGTTGCCCAGCCGATTTTCGCAAAACCATCGATAAGCATCGTCGTAACGTTAAGACGATAATTACCGAGCTCGGCCGCTTTGTAATCCCAGGGAAATACATGATGATAATTGTGCCATCCCTCTCCCATGGCAGTGAAAGCGACCCATCTGTTCTCGGCCGGGCGCATAGTTCTATGAATAATTGCGAAAGTTATATTCGATTACACAACGGATTTATCCGAATTTATGCCAATGTAATAACGCCGTTGCCCAACAATATATATATGTGTGTGTGTGTGTGTATTCTGAGCATCAAAATTTCAAGTTTCATAACCGAGCTCGACGTTCATCGTCAGTATAATCCCCCGCGCCCTGCTCCCTCCAGTTTAAACGATGGTAACTTCGAGGTTAACGATTTCTATGTTGGGGCCGTAACTGGGTCAACGATTATAATATATATATTGGCGTGATCGGAGCCAACGATTGTAATTTTGGCGCCATATTTTAGGCTATCAATTCGGGGAAAAAAATTGTTCAGGATCGTACTACGTAGTTATTTTTTCGATCAGAATATCATGTTCGAACACACTTTTGCATATTGGAACTCGATTTATATATCTACTTGAATCTCAGTAGGTTTACGTAGATCTGAGTAGATCCAACGGAGATCTAGGTGAATCCAATCTGGATTTAGGTGTATCTAATTGCGATATAGGTAGGTCTAATTGCGATCTAGGTAAATCTAATTGATATCTAGGTAGATCTAATTTAGTTCTAGGTAGATCTAATTACCGCGATTTAGGTAAATCTGATTGAGATCTAGGTAGATTTAATTGAGATATAGATGTATCCACGATTTTTCCAAAATGTATATCTACGTAGATCTTAATTATTTTTTCCCGGGGATCCATGTGAAATTTATAAGTGATTCGAAACTGTCCAACAATCCATTTGTCACGCAATGCATTTTCTAATGTATTTGCATTTGCGTCGTTGGTTTCGCGCATAAGCTCAATCGCAGTATCGTTTAACGGATTCATGAAGTTCAAAAGATGGCGCCCAATTGCGAATTTTCATACGATAACCCGAGTTTTCATTCGCGATATCAATGCAATTTCAATATTATCTCGATCGTTACCGAGCACCTTATTACGTAACTAGGTAAATGCAAAAAAATAAACTCACTTGTCGTAACTGTGACCACCGAAGAAATGAGCGAAGCTATTGACCGACCATGTTGCGTTAAGGGTGGCCGGATAACGAATGAAGATCTGCGTCAATATTACCATCCGCCAATCCTCGTTCCAGAAATATAGCGGAATAAACGTCGGTAGTATGAAGCAAGTGAGCAGCTTCAGCCTCGTGAAGTGACTTTAGCGTTACGATTGAACGAAAGACGATGTAAATTTCGTGTTTTTCATTGGGGGAAAAAAAAAAAAAAAAAAACGTTGAAGAATTCGTATAAATATTGTTTTTTTTTTCCTTTTTTTTTTTTCGTATTATCTCGCGCGACTTACTTGTTGACAAATCGAGCGACCGGCTCCTCCAGAATATCGCTCATGTCGACTTGCTTGCCGCGTCTTATAACTTCCGGATGTTTCTTCATCATTAGCCAGCCCACGTGACTGAAGAAAAAGCCACGGTGGCTGTTGTGCGGATCGGCGTCGGTTTCCGAATATTTGTGATGTATTCTGTGATCTCTCACCCAGTCGAAGATCGAGTTCTGCGACAATTATGATTAATAAATAACAGTAGTACAAGAGTACGAGGGGGGGGGGGGGGGGGGGTCTTTTGAAGAGTACTCGAACGATAAGTACATCGTAAAAAAACAAAAAAACAACAAAATCCTCACCATTCCCGCTAGAAGATAACAAGTGGCTAGGATAATTTTAAGTTGCGTATTGGCTTTGTAAGTTCGATGGGTCCAGAAACGATGAACTCCACCGGTAACACCAAAGCCACCCGCTAATCCGGTGAATGCGGCTTGAATAATACAAATATAACAATTGAGACGAGTATCGTCAATTGGGTCTTGTCGTGATTTTCAAAAATGTTAAAAATTATGATTGGAGATGAAATATATATATATATACATATATATCTCCCACGTATATTTAAAAATTTAAATAGAAGGAGGGATCGTGGACGTCACGATGTTGTAACCGAGTGCCAGGCATTTGTGCTGGATTAAGCATCGGTCGGATCGCCCATTCTTCGAGCTTACTTAACTTTTTAGAAAATTTCTTAAACGATCTTTCACAGAGACAATCTCTATATATATGCTTCTTGCCTCCTTTTCGTGTCTTCAAATAAATTAACATCATCATTGATATTCAGCAAGACTCGAATCCTTGCAAGCATTTTCTCTAAAGGAGAATGCGCTTATTGGCAATGACATCGTGACGCCATACAGTGCGGTAGCCAATCCCGTAGGGTTGTAACAATAATATAATAATTAATTAATATATATTTATTGGATTTATCGTTTATTTTATAAAAATATAATATACAGGATTGAATTAAGACAACATAAAACATTACGACTTTTCATAACGTATATTTGCATGCTATAGATCGAAAGAATTTTCGTGATAAAAAGTAAAACTTACTCCAGAGCGATAGCATCTTGTACTTGGATATGGGATATGTCCATAACGCGTAGATAGTACCGATGTGCAAAAGCGTGATACCGATTATATTTGGCCATATTAGCTCCGCCTGAAAGTCAAACCATCCGCCGGAGCTGTGTTTGAGCTGCTGACCGACGTATTCATCGTCCTTCTTCCCTGATTTTTCCGAATCCTCATATTTCACAGTACCATTTAGCTGTTTCGCGCTATTGTCGCGAATTTTTTCGGTTATCGTACCCGCGCAATGGCTAGAAGTGTCTGAAATATTTGGTGGCATTTTTATCCCTCCGGTTACGTTTCAGCGATGATCTGAAAACGATCGAAAAATAATTTGTCTCGTTTAGAGCGACGCACTTTTAAGCAAATGACACACGCCTTATCGGTCCCCGAAAAAAAAATTATCACAAAACTATTTTATACTTTTTTTTTTTATTAATCGTTACGGAGGATAATATGTTTTTTTTTTTTAACAAACAAACGAATTTTTCTGGCCTACGCGTGTGTAACTTTTCTAATTAAAGAACAAAAAAAAAAACAAATTAAATTCACGCAAATTTTTTACAGCGCAATAATGCTAATTGCCCATTTGTTTTATTCATGTATCACCTCTGGGTAATCCCAGCTGTCGTTAACTCAATAACGTTCGCGCCTCTAATCATTCAATTATTCAAGTCCACGTACAACACAAAGGGTGAATTTTTCGCGATTACTATCGATCATGTTAATAGCCGTGCTAAAATAATAGAAAAAAAAAAAAATTAAAACAACATAGTAAGCCACTCGAAAAAGCCTTGTCTCGAGCTCCAGAAACTTTCAGTACATCGCACGAATTCTATCCTGATAGAATGATCCGAATATCAGCATAGCTACGAATTAAACGTACGTAAATATAAAGGTAAATCGATGCAAAATAATTTTTTTTTTTTTTTTACGTTTCAACGCGAGATAATACTTTGTTCAATTCGTTAATGAGAATTTCATCCGTTTCGAAAAATCATCGATATGTCAAATGTTATATTAATCGTTCATGGAGTCACGGAATCGTGGTTTGTATGGGTTATTTGCGGGTTTCGATGCAGCGCCTGACATTTATCAAACGACACGCGATTCACGAGAGTTTTCGCCGTAACAGAGAAGAGAGTTTAATAATTCGCTGCCACCGGGGCCGAGCGACCACCTTATCGAACCAAGTATTTTCCAGAGTTTGCGATTTTATAACATTCTCTCGTGCGTTGCTCGAAGGAGCCTCGAGAGCCGCGATAGCGTTCTATTGTTAAAAAAGAAATAATAATAATTTCAAATCCCAAGCAATCGTTATAAATCAATGACTCGATTGATCGGACAATGAGTTGCAATTGTCTTACAAAAAAAAAATTCTATTACTCAATTTATCATGAAATGATTATCCGAAAATTGATGTAAATCGTAAATTCAAATTCTAGCGATGGAAGGAAAGTGTCTATTCTTAATTTCGTTTTTCCTGACGATAAATCGTGGTAGCGCCGTTTGCTCGTCACCCTCGTCCCTATCGTTGCAATTGATATTGGAATACGCCTCGTGGAGATCATGGGAACAGATCGTACTATTCGCCGAGCTCGAATCCTCGAGTGAGTGCTTGGAAATACTTGAATCTTTTCATTTTCGTTTGTAAATAAAATTAAAAAAAAATATATATCATTATTATTATTATTATCAAATTAATGGTAATAACGGCAAACCTGATATTTCGATATCACATGGACACCAACGCACAGAACACATTCACACGCGTAAGTCCCTATGCCGAGAGAGTTATATATTATTCGCGGCCGCAACAGTTCGAAATTTTTAAAGAAACACGAACGTCTTCGGTTCTCTCCCGAATTCTTATAGACTCTGTCAAGTCTGGCTACGTGGCTTTAAGCTCTCGTGAAATCCCCACCAGCGCGCGCTTAACAAAATTTCAGAACCGATCGGCGATCGGACCTGCTCCTAACATTGCGCATAGGTATATGTCTCGTAGATGCATGTGCTATATACATAGGTATTATATGCTATATACCAGGCACACACACACACATATACACACACACACAGACATACATATATTTAGCGCACAATGTGCAAAAATATGTATAACTGTTGAATATTAGGCATTGGAAGAAGCAGGAACTATATGTACCCCAATAATTCTTTTATCAGCAATAATAATATCGTTGAATTTATCGGAAAGTTATTTTGTCGGGTTTGCATAATATTGACGTAACCTAAACAAAAACGCGTACACGCGTATATTCAACCTATATATAGAATATTCATGGTGGACAATACAAGTCGGCAGAAAATTTGCTTTTCAACTGCGACGACCGATCGGCGGCAGGGCAAAAAGACGCAATGAGTTATGAATTTTACTGCAAATCACCTGATCACCGCGATTTTCGTATGTGTCGCCAGTGTTTCTCGTGAACTGCATAAAATTACTTAGGTATAAACCTGGCACATGGATTATGTGTATCATGACCTCTGTTTTTTGACCATTAATATTTATGATTGCGCGTAAACTTCGTATAGAGAGGAAAAAGACGTTTAAAAAAACAGCTCGCTTGTATAATTATCAAAACGATATTATGTCGATCGACTATCCACTATTTCACGTAGTTATCCGCAATTCACTTTACACTTTGAGCTCTGACGCGCGGGGCTCCCCCTTGCAGTGTTTATGACGTTTTTTTTTTTTTTTTTCGCATAATTAAGCTTAACATTGCGAATTTAAGGGTTGTACGACTGACTGCGGTAACTATATAATTAACGATGAGCTGTAACGAAAGCATGAAATTGAAAGGAAGATTCACTTTTTTTTTTGTGAATTCCGACTGAACAGCTATAACAAGACAGCACGTATAAGCTGGCATTGAATTATACCAATCAAAGAGCAGTGCTCTTCCCCTTCTCTCTCGTTCGAGCCAATGAGAATTTTCGTCCCCACCTCCCCGATAATTGTCAATGTAAAGTGTGCTAAAGTAAGCTGGATAGGGTTCCACAGGGTTAAAATAATTCAAACTATATTGGTAAAACTTTATGTTTTATTATTTTCGCTCGTTAAATCGATCTAGATAGATGATGATATGGCCTGATCTTGAGACACGTTCATAAATTATTGTAATAAATATGGTAGGACGATATTATAAATTATTTTATTAATTTCTAATTCATTTTGCATTCGGATTTTTTTTTTTAAATTTATATGTATATTTTTTCTCTTTACTTGTCGAGCACTTAAGGTAAACGTCCCAATAGCCGGACATGTACCAGTAGCCGGACACCTCATGTTAAACTATATCTATATAGTGGTATATAGGTGTAGTTTAACGTGGAGTGTCCGGCTACTGGTACACGTCCGGCTATTGGGACGTTTACCTTAGGTCAGGATACTCGGGACACTTTTTTCCCTTAACGTCTGTAAATTTTGTTGTTGTTTGTTTTGGGTAGCCCCTGAGGCTTTTATAGTCGTATATGTTGTCTTCTATATACTTGACCCACATAACGATACGTATTTATGAATATAATGTTCGGATTTTCGCAGCGAGTCAAAGAAAAAGTATAACTTTCGAGGAGAGTTGGTTGAGACCGGACAATCTTTTTTCTTTTTCGTAACATTTTTTTTTTTTTTTGTAATCGAAGTGCTGAACAAGGCATTCGATTCATCAATTTGTCGAAAAGTTATTTAAGCGTAACTTCTCCTGTCTTGTCTCGATTATTCTGGGATTACTCTTACAGCAATTAAAGTGGCACATACTTTCTTCGGAGCATAAGAAAATTTCAAATGCCCTTGTGTTTTTTTAACTCTCGATTGAAAAAAAAAACAGACATTACGCTCCTCATTTATCAATGAGATATTATTGTCTGGCTGTTTGTGCTTTCATAACTTACAAACTGTTTCCCGGATCATCATCAAACTCACGTTAAAACCGTGCAGATCTTTGTACTGGGTATAATAGAATTTGGATAGAATGTTTTACGTAATTTCATTTTTCTTTCATAAAATCAAAGAAGCGATCGAATAAATCATGGGGAGAATAAAAAAAAGCAACCACTTTCAACCCGAGTTAATTAAATCATCATAAGCGTGTCAATCCAAGTCATGCCAAAAGTTACTTCGTGAAACTAAAAATACTCGAAGAATCGAAATTTTGAAAAAACGTCGATTGAAAAAAGTCCAATTTTTGCGGCGCCCTTTAATCAGGTGAACGCACCTTGAACAAACGATACGTTCACCTGAATTTATTATTTGATTGATTTAAAAAAGAGGCTCATCATTCTCGTCAATGTGAGCGTTCACCTGACCGAAGTGCTGCATTTCCACATTACAGTTATATTTTTCGTTCATTAATTATTCCATTCTTTTACAAGTCAGGTTTTTTTTTTTTTTTTTTTTCATTGGAGGGGTTTTGTTTCAAACCGAATTTCTTGGTGCAAATTCCAAATGTGTTCTTGGAACATCGTTTCTCAAAGAGAAAAACAAAGACGAGCATTCCGTATACTTTACAGGAGGATGGGTTGGTCCACAGAGTTATATCGTACTCGTATAATTTTGTATTTAAAAAAAAAATGTTTTTTTTTTTTTAATATTCTCGGGATGCAATGAATTTTAGAGTGGCTGAATGAGAACTGTGAAATGTCTCATGTACATGTCAACTCGACCTATACTTTTGATCATAAAAATTCGGATATGCACATTTATTAGTCACAAATGCACTCGCATGGGACCCTCAACCCCACGCATCATACATGCTCGAGTTTTTTGTTCATAAAAAAATAAAACGACCAAAAACTGCCAGAGCTTTGTGTGTGTGTGTGTGTGTATATATATATTATAAATATATATGAACGATTTCACAAAAGTCCACAAATGCGATTTCACACTCACACGCACACACACACACACACACACACACACACACACACACATACAAATCAGAGAGTCGGGGTTGGTGATCTGACTAAAATCGTCAAATCCCGACGGAAAAAGAGATGTATTCGAAAGTGTATAACTTTCTGCCGCGGAAATATATTTAACACAAATCAAAAATAAATTTCATATATTGTTATCATCTAATATTATTTATTTTGAAAACATTTAAAAATATATATATATTTTATACGAAATCGATTATTTAAAAAGTTTTTCAAACTTTTTTGTAAAAAAAAAAAAGTATCTGCGTATAAAGGCTACTAAATTTTCGAATACATATGTATATAATGTTTGGGTTTGGGTATCGAAATTTTTTAAGATTCTAATTTGTGCGATCAGAGAGACGGAGAGAGAGAGAGAGAGAGAGAGAGAGAGAGAGAGAGAGAGAGAGAGAGAGAGAGAGAGAGAGAGAGAGAGAGAGAGAGATAGAGAGAGAGAGAGAGAGAGAGAGAGAGATAGATAGAGAGAGAGAGAGAGAGAGAGAGAGAGAGAGAGAGCGAAAGTGTATAACGCGACAGCCACGTGTATCTTCTTATATCGGTAGAAATTTTTCGCTAACAGAAAAAAAAGGAATGAAAAAAACAGGTATGGGCTCCATTTCTCCCCAGCAGAGTGTCCTTCTCTCGCTGTCGCTAAATCGAAAATGAGAAAAAAAAAAGTATGTCCGAAAGTCGCGAGGAATACCGTCTGTCATGCTGCAAAAAAAAAGAAAAAAAAAAAAAGTAATAAAAAAAAAACTGTATGGGAATAATGAACCGAGGAGAGAGAGGCCAAGGTGAAATTTATCAGCGAAGAAATATCACAAGCGGCAGCGAAATTTTCTTTAAACAAAATGATTATATTTCGATTACTTTTAGCGTCGATAAGTCGATATGCTACTCCCGTCCTCATACTCTTAGTCATTAGTGTCGAAGTTCATGCGGTGACTTTAGAATGTTTCGCTTCGTGGTATGTACATGTGATTTCATATACATACTCGAAATTAAGTATATGTATATATATGTATACAGTTAATTTCGGCGAAGCAAAATTTCAAGATAATCCTATATGCGCATTGAATCCTGCTCCAATTCGATTTCGACGTCTCGCGTATATTACTCTCTTGTTTATTCTTCCTCAAATAATTTTCGACTGAGAATTTCGTCTAATGACGAAAACGTCACTATAATTAACGACCACACGTCATTGTGATCGAGCAGCCTGAACGATTTCAACATTCGACCGAAAAAATTTTTCATATTTATGAAACAACAATTGTAGCTGTAGATTTTATGCTTTTGTAGAAGAGAACAACTTGTGTCATTTGAATAATATAGTTTCCTATAAATATTTTGTTATTGTTATGGGTGTGAAGTTTCTTTGAAAACAAAAAAAGAAAACAAAAACATGATCCTGAATTGATTCCTTTGAAGATTTTTTTTCCCCTCCATTCCGGGATTTCAACCTTCGACCTTATAATCTATCCAGTGTGACCTGACGCTACCCATGACGCTAAACGATACTCATGAATTTCCTATTAATTATGTGTTTTATGCATGCTATATCGATGAGAAAAAATGAATTGCTGAATGACGTTAGACACAAAATGCAAAGTATCCACCGGACGCGAAATTATAATTCCGCGTCCCCGTTATATATACTTTGATTTTACTCCGTAATTGTAAAGCGGTTTCGTAAAAAAATCATTGTTTCGAAAATTTTCAGCCAACTCAACGAAGCCATTTTGAACAATCAAAAATTTACTTCTCGCTGTATATGCCGGGCAGATTTTTTGGTAAACTTCAAAATTTGATACTCGGGTATTTAACTGCAGAAGTGACTGTGATTATTACGATTGCAAGTGTCATTTTAATATTAAATTATAGTAGACAAGAATGACAATTTTTGTAATTATACAAATATATAGGAGATTCAATATTGTTCTCGTGTGATTTGAGCAAACTCATATTTTGCTCAAAGATAATTCAAAAATAGATTCGCCCAGTCTTTTTTTTCAGATTTTTGAGATTCCTGTATTAATATATTTACGTCGTTCATCGTCGATACACATTCAGAAAAAAATGTCCTCTTTTTATTCATAGAATTTCTATGATTTTTCTTGTTTCCGGATTTTAATATGGAATTAAAAAAAAAAAAAAAGATTGCATTTTCGAGTACGCGAGACCACTGATCACGTGTCTCAGCGAAAAGGGCATAAGCCTGTCGATCGAATCGATGAGCAGTCCCAAATTACCGGAAGCCCTTGAAATTCAGAGACACCGCGTCGGATCCGTGGTCCTTCTGGACCAACTTAATCTCACTTCGTCGGACAACGTACTCAATGTGGTACGAATATCATAAAATTGTCTACATACGTGAATAGAACCATTTTTTTTTTTTAATCTAATTACTGTGACGTACAAATTGATGACAAATTTTTTTGAAAACGAGTCTCTCGAGCGACGTTTCGTTTTTTTTTTTTTTTTTTTTAATATATTATTAACGTTCGATATACCGAAAAATTCATTGTCGATCCATTGCCTTTACGGATGCATGCAATTTTTCGACATAACGATGATTCGGCAGATTCGATGATATAATATCCGTGCGATAAATCGCACGAGCCATCGAAAGAAAAAAAAAAAAATCATGAGAAAAAAAAACAGCATCGCCGATGATTATCTCATTTTTTCGAATTAGGAAATTCTCGAAATGGGGGGGGGGGGGTTCTTTTTTCAATTTCAACATCGATGAGGCAGTAGTAAAATTGTCACATGGGTCTTCAGCCTTTGCGTGTGAGTTGTTGATATTTGTCCAATAATGTGCGAGAACCTCGACGGGCAACGCACTTAATAAATACAGTTTTTTTTTGACAATATCCATATCATATATATATTCGTATATATATATATATATATTCGGAGTAATATGAAAATTGAATCCGTCATTAATTATCATAAATTAATCACAGGCCTCGAACAAACGACTTTTCAACTACTATATATCTTGGTTTTTGATAACGAATCGACCCGAGAATGCCATAATCGATACGGCTCTTCGTAATCTAACTATTGGAATTAATACAGACGTCATTGTCGGAACGGCCTTTCACTCGGACGAGCAAGTACGAGAAACGACGCGCTCGGACTTCAACAGGTATAACCCAAAAAGGACATTATGCAATAGTATATAGGCATATAATAGCCTATAAATATGTATATATAAATGTGTATCATGTATATATATATATTAGGCTGGTTCGGGAAACGGTTCTTTTTTTTTTTTTTGCATTTCGTTCCTAAAATCGTCATTCAAGTAACTCGTTACAAAATAAATAATAAAAATGAAAAACAAAGACGATCGAAAATAGTTGGACCGGATGAATTTTTTTTTTTTTTCCCACCTCTGTCCGCAGTAAAACGTTCGCGATCTCTACGAGTTTTTTTTTTGCGAATAAAAATTCACGAACCAAAATAGAAGCTAGTATGATCCACTCTGCTATGTTGATTTTAAAATGTTTTCATTACTGCATCGGAATTTTTGCTTCTGGAAACTAAAAAAAAAATTACAGAATGGAAAACTTTTTGTTTCGCGCGAAACTTGTTGTTTTTTTTTTAAACAAACAATCACTTTTTGTTTCAATAGCGGTTGCATAAAAAAAAAATTCAAAAATAATTGCATCCCTTCTAGAACTGTAAGAATGATTAAAAAAAAATCAAAACGGCCCGGAGTTTCCCATAGGCATTTTACGTAAAATATCATTATAATATTGAAATTGGCCACTGATTTATTTCGGTGCAATGTCTGACACTGAAATTGAAAGATATTTAAAGATTTATGATTGCCTTTGGATGGCAATGATACCTGACAAAAAAACGAATGTTAAGAGAGAAAATTTAAATGGACGTAATATAATATCAACGACGTCTATCGAATTTTCATACGGGCAGCTGATGATTTTCAATGTTAACGATACTTTTATTGGACTTTTATTTCTCAGTCTCGCCGCGAGATATCTCGTCCTCGGTATTTAATCGAGTTTGACGATTTCGTAAAAAGACTAAACCCGTAAAACCAGATATTCATCGAAAATTTATGCAATATTATATGTATAGGAGCCAAGTCGAACGAGGTCGTCGTACTTTTCGTGCATGGAAAAAAAAATTATTCATTTAGTACGAAATACCATTCATCCTGATGTAAAAAAAAGTATATACATAGAAACGATATTAAATATAGATACATTGAATATATATTTCTCGAAAAGTCGTTACACTTGAGAGTTTATGCAAAACACAAAGCTAGCAAATATATATATATATATATATATATATATATATATAAGATTTATGAAATAAATATTTCGGAGCTAATATACTTTCGATGAAGGCTGAAAAATTTTACAAATTGAAGACAGATTTTTTTTCAATACGTTTACTCTAATGCCCCATTTTCTTGCTATAATTTTTCGACAAGATTGTAAAATCATTGTAAAATCATTGGTGATTAAATTGAACGCTATGAATTACCTTTTTTTTTTCTTTTCTTTTTTTGCGATTGATGTTTCAAAAAATTTAAGAAAAGGCCCTTAAAATTTTCAGAACATGTCGTGCCTTACGAGTGTACGAGAGTAAATTGGCACCTGAAAATTTCGCTACAATCTCACGACGAGATTATCACGAGAATATAACGAGAAATCTCGATTATTCGATAATGGAAAATCGAACGATGGCATTTTATCTCGTTCACGTGTACAAGATCCGAATTTTCGATAATTCGAGTCTCGTTGTTGATCCCCTCGGATCATGGAATCCTGGGACATCTTTATTGAAATTTCCGGTAATAATGATCGTTCTCTCACCCCCCGATTCGCCCTATAATCTCAAAAATCGAAAACTTGATCCTTGAAAAATCGATAAGACAATAATTCGTCGTTAATTTTTTTTTTTTTTATTGACGCAAGAAACAGGTGAGTACGGAATTGCGAAACAACTTTAATAGACTTCCAATCATAGTAGGAATATTGAACGGTACGAATGATGGTGAAATGAGAGACGAAACGGACATTGAGGAGGAGATAGCTGAAATTCAACCTTTGCATGACTTTGTAGACTTTTTAGCCAATAGTCTGAACGCCAGGTATAATTATATCGTTATTTAGATAATTAATTATGAATTAATCATCGAATTATCATGAGGAAAATGGAATTTGTCTCAATATAATTGAACGGTATGATCAATCATTGATAAATATAAAATTGATCAATGATAAATTTCCAATTTTATGGTCAACTCTAATTAAATTAGTATTTCGAACAATCAATTTGTGGGGGGCTACTCGTGCCGATGGACCATTCGCATCTCTACTCGGCTGGATGTATAAAAACCCAAAATTTCAGACAAAAGAGTTCATATAAGAATTTTTAAATAATAATTCTTATCAGTGAGACTAATTCAATTGTTATTGTGAGGCCATATTAAAAAACTAAGATCATTGCGGTTTAGATATCTTGTTTATGGAGTTAAAATAAGTTTGACTATGCTCAGAACGGTGCAAAACACATTCTCAGTCTCTTCCTCCGTCTTTCCGGTGCCAGATCAACGACTAACCAATACACAATACTTTTCTTAACCTTGTCAATTAAGCCTCGAAGTGTATAAATGATATTGACCCAAAAGGCGCTGTATCTGATGCTTCGGTCATACCAGACTGTAATTTGAATTTCTGAGAAGCAAACTATGGCCGTCATAAATCTTCGAATACTAAAAATTCAATGTATTGGGAAAATAGTCCCCCCCCCCCACTCTTCCTGTCTAGCGTACGAAAGCATTGGTCCCCTCCTCAGCCTCCTTAACGCAATATGCTTACAGTCGAAATTTGAGGCTATCTTTCCCAATGTGTGCACCTTATTAAACGGAACCTCAGCGACCGAAAATCACGCTCTCACAATCAGTGGCCAAGCATTACGACCTAACGCGGGGACCTCAAGTATATGATCCAAGCATATACGAGAGGGTTACGTTCTAATTCTTAAAGCACACTTCACGCTTGAACTCAAATGGCGAATTAACACTTTGGTAAAGGCCCACGCATGAGTCTCCCTTTCATTCGTGTCGTTTGGGGGAACACTTCGCTAAAGACACTCTACATTTTAGTCTGCGAGAACACATCGGTGTGAGTTCTATTTTGGGACGATTATCGTTAGATTTGGTTCAGAAGGCACTAAATCTATAAGAGACCGATAAATATGGGCAAATTCCTTTAACATTCGCACGAATTCTTTTTAATCGACTTACAATATGATAATATATGTTGATTTTCGATCTATCACGAACGTACAAACTTATCTATTTCTTTCACTCGACAAAAATTTAGTTGGACAATTTGATTTAAATAATTCAAATTAAAGCTGTGATCATGAAAGAGTTCAAATTGCGAGCTGCAATTTGTTTCTATTATAATTTTCGGTTCTTGTCAAATTAGGAAGTGGCTCGCTCCAATTTTTTTTATCGATGTAGGAAGCCTCGTCAATCCGTAACAATTATATGAGGAAGCAACGCGTGTAAGTTTTAATTAAGATAGTCTGACGTTTGTTTCAAGCAGGAAAAATAATTAATGATAAAAAAAAACACCAATTGGACCGATCGAATGCTTATACGCGTTCATGACCAGGAGTGATCATGAATGGAAAAAAGAAATGCCAGGAGAAAGAGAAGGTCAAAGTGTCACTGAATTCTTTTGCAGAAGATTTTACTCTGACTCGAAACTTGTTTAACACAATTAATATTGATATTTCGAAGTATCCTTCAAGTTTGTTTTCCTTTTCATATTTTTTGGCCAACATCGTAAAAACACTTTTGTTATTAATCAGTAAGGGGTGTTACTTGGGATGGTAAATCCAAGGGAGAAAAAAAAACAAGCACTTGGCAGTGTTGAATCCGCCCTCGGCACTTAATCCAGTCATTCTAGCCATTTTTTCTGCAATCTTATAGAGAATTGATTTTGATTTTGTAAAAGGTTCAGGAGTGTCTCCTGAGTGTAAATTCAAGTTGGTGGGATGGGGAGGGGGGGGGGGGGGTTAAGCTTCAGTCGCCATCTTGGAAAACACATTTTATCAAATATCTCATGAACTGTGGATCGCACGATAAAAATAGTGAAGATCTTTTTTATAGATAATAAAATTTTCTACAACTTTTATAAAAAGCTTTTTCCTATGTAGAGCATAGTTCTTGATTTATAGCGTGGCAAACTTTTCCAATCATGGTTATTTCTAAATATTATAGTTGACGGTTGACGTAACAGTAGAAATCGTGATGTTTGGAAAAGTTCGCCGCGCTATAAATAAAAAACCATGCACTATATAGGAAAAATTTTCTAATAAAAGTTGTAGAAAAATGTATTATCTACAAAAAAGATTTATACTTTTTTTGTCGTAAGATGCACGGTTCACGAGATATTTGACAAGACGTGTTTTCCAAGATGGCAGCTTAAACTCAACCCCATGCGTTCCCCCAACTTGAATTTACACTCAGGGGACGTCCCCAAACCTTTTCCAAAATCAAAATTAATTCTGTAGAAGATTGCATTATGAACCTACCTTTTTGGCTATAATGACTGCGGCTAACTGAAATAATTGGCAAACTATTTTTCTCAAGTGGTCCATCGGTACAGTGGCTCTTCGTTATGACAAATTTTTTTTCATAATCAATAATCACACGATACATTAATTATAGTCATTAAGTCACTGAATCTTGAACGATATAACGGATATTTATTGGGAAAAAATTACTCTGAAGTATGGAAATGGTGCCTCACGAGAAATTGGGCACAATGACCAATAAGGTATGGGACAATCTTCTCGGTGACGTTTACAACGGTAACGTTGACATAGGCTTGGGTTACATTACGATCAACGACGAACGTCAACAAGACATGAGTTTTACTCATCCTCTGATACGTTACACGTTCGTACACAACAATAATTAATAATAATATGAATAATAATGCGTATCAAGTCTTTTTTTTTTTATCGCGATAGAAATATTTTTCTTTCTCTTTTACTAGAGTATATAGTATAGTAATATATTACTATTATTGATGTTTTTTTTTTTTTACTTTTCGCTTAACCGATAAGTCACGTGAAGTACGACAAATTTGCGACGATATTTTCTTAAAAAATTGTCGTAAAAGTAAAACGAAATGTTTCAACTCCATGCGCGATGGTATACAAGATATGACCATGGAGAAAGGAATAAAGAACGGGCATTCTTTTTTTTTTTTTCGTACCGCACATTAAGACGCTTTTTTTTCGTCATTCTCTCGAGGTTATTGCGATTTTTTTTTTAATGCACGAATAATGTGCTTTTTTTTTTTCGAAAATTCATCGTTAAATTGCCTCAATTGCAGGAGAAACATTTATATTCGTCCTCCCGAATCCGGTACGATGAGGGACATATTTCTCCAGCCGTTCAACAATCGTATGCTCATGTGCGTTGCACTCATGCATTTTCTCATTATCGTGGCTATCGGCATGATAAATTATGCGGCTAAAAATGTTTCCCCGTTTGATGATGAAAAAAAGAGCCCGGGCCTCGGCGAGGCCACGCTCTGGTGCATAAGTATTTTGTGCATGCAAGGTTCGTTGATTTTATTTATGTATATCCGCGTATGGATTTTATGTGTCCTGATGACATTTGTGTTATGCATATAATATGCGTTAATTTTATGCCGTCGTGAATGAATATCGAACGGCGAGAGGAATATTTGGACCCGCGACTCTCTCGTTATCCCCAAATGTTATGTTCCAACGATCTCTTTGTTCATAAATATAGCCTTTTGGGTATTTGCGTCTCGAAAAATGAGCATGTGCAATGAATCACGAAACGTGACAACCTGTCGAAAGAAGCAAAAAAAAAAAAAAAAGGTCAAGGGAATAAAAATGAGAAAAATGGGAAAAAACGTAAATACCTAAATGAAATGCGAGACTCAAAATAAAAAATAAAATGCGTATATAATTGTGGAAAGTTTGTTTTTTTTCCACAATTACTATATTCGATGATGAAAGAAGTGCCAAAATGAATCAAAATGATAGCTCAATTGACGCGACATTATATTTTCCACGGAAAATTCAATTCAAAATTGAATTTTGAAGAAAAAATAAATCTATTTTGGCCATTAATTTTCCGGCCATGTTACCCTCTGTAGAGACAATAATTGCGGAAAAAAAAACAAAACTAATTCGCTTGAGCTCGTTATAAATTGAATTATAATATCTGTAGCAGCCAGCTACAACTGCAGCGGTAATAGCGCATTTTTTTTCTTAACTTTTTAGCACACTTTTCCGTAAACCTAAAAATATATATATATATACGATTTTCGAGCAACCGTATATAACTTTGCAAAATTCTTGAGAATTCAAAATTTATTATTCGGAGGTCCCGCACACACGCAGAGCACGAATCGAGACGAAAATCTTTTGGAAATTTTAGCACCCTGGCTTATATAATATTCGGAGTTGCGGATGATTCGATTTACATAGAATTGCAATATTTTATTAAAATATTAATAATGGTTGAAAAAAAAAAAACAAAAATAATAACAATAATAATAATATTTTTAATTTGAGGCTCTCCGTGGAGTCCAAGGAGCATCTCCGGTAAAACGGCGCTTCTCGCGAGTCTCGTATTCGCTCTGGTAACTTATAACGCATATGCCGGATTCATCACGTCGATACTATCCGTTCAAGCAACCGGCATAAGAACCCTCGAGGATGTATTACGTAATAACTTTAAGCTGGGTTACAGCGACGCCGACGAGGAGTATATGCGTGTGAGATTATTAAAATTAAAAAAAAAAAAAAAATACTCATCTTTCTCTTTCACGTTCACCTTACATCAAAGGGGCCACATACGTCTCTAAGGCCATTATTTTAGAGGTCTATATTGCAGCAATAGTGGTGGAGTTGGGACGGAAATGATACTTTCGGTAGAAAACTTGAATCATTGCCTATAAAATGCCTTATTGACGTTTTTAAAATACACATATACGGGTACAGCTGTAATAGAAAAGTTGTCACTGCGAAAAGCTTGCGCGCAGGATTCCTCAAGACAGACTTATCCGATTGAGCTGAAATGTTTAACCACATCAGGTCGAAAGAATGCGGTGAATCGAAATGATGATTAATCATTTTTATCATGATTAATCATTTTTTAATTTCACTGAGAATTGACCGATTGCCAGAGGATTATATATTCGTTTCTCGATATTTTGATTTTTATTGGTGCACGGTATCTTAAAAATCAATCGATGTAATCAAAAGTTTACGGTTCATCGTTTCAAAGTCAATGATTGCAGAAATTTTTGGGCAAAATTTGATCCAGATCGGTCCAACGGTTTAGGAAATATCCTGAGTGCAAGCATTTCCCAGTGACTTGTCAACTTCCCTGTTACAGCTACACTATAGGTTTATTTGTAAGACGTCAAAATGTGACATTTCGTAGGCAATGATCCAAGCTTTCCGCTGAAAGTATTCATTTCCACTCCAACCCCATCACTATCGTTGTAACGGACCTCTAAAATGAAGACTTTAGAGATGCACTTAGAGATGCTCCTATTATCAAGGAGATGCCCTCCCCTTAATAATAGTATCACGCAATTGATCATCGACACGCGTTTTCCATACACCAAAAAGTTCACGTTTTGCTGTCTCGCAGCACCTACATTGCTTCATTATTACATTGCTTACATTATTTCGTGACTGCGGATATGAATTATTCGCTGGGCCGTTCAGTTTCACGTGAAAGTCGTGGTAATCAGATTTGTCATTTATATATATTAACACGGGACATCTCATTTCGAATCAATTAACGCATGACTTTGATTAGGATTTTATTTTATTTTATTTTTTTCATCACTGTACTATAATTGTAATTCAAATTTTTATTTTTCTCACCAATCAATCTTTCGAATTACTTTCGGGCTTGAAGAAAAGATAATTTTTTTTTTTTCTAAAAGCATTTCGAGTCAATTCGCAGAAATTACTTTAATTTTTATGTATAGGCATATTTTTTCACGATTTTTAATTTATGGGATCTGAATTTTAATGAATATAATGTATAATTGCATGAGAAAAAACCGTTCTACCGATTTTGAGATCGCTGCGATCGAAGGTTGCTCGAGCTACGAGCTGACACTGAATGCCCCATAAATATGAATGAATATTATATCAACCATGCAGGATTTAAGTTGAAAAAAAAAAACGAAGAGGTGCAAATTGGACCTTGCACATTGTGCTCGGTCATTATTTTTCTGCGTTCACAAAAAATTTCCACTGCGAGGAGTTGAGTTTCATAATTCTGGCTTCCTCGTAGATGAATTTCGTGAATATGATAAAAAAAAATGGGGAAATACAGTGTCCGTTTTAATTTGCATCTTGTTTCTCATCGTCTATGATCGCGACGATTGCGATTCATAACGAGTCATTTGAAGAAAAAAAACAACCATTTTTTTCTTTACGAGCATAACAAAAATATATAACAAACGCTTTCATAATTCTTAAGCCGTATAATTGATTATTCTCAAATCCAATACGAAACATGGATGACTAAAATTTTGCCAATGAAGAAAATTTCATATCTTTATAACGTCAAAATATTGCGAGGTTCACCATTGGGGGCTTGAATCGGGAAAATCGTATATCTTTATATTCAGTACTGCCGAGGAACATCAAATATGATCGTGTCAAACTGCTCCCAAGTTTGCATACCGAAAATTATTTGCTCCCAAAGTTAGTTTGAATTTCTTGTGACATTCAGTTTTTTAAATATTTTTTGGTGTAATATTCATTTGTGATATCATTTTAGAATATTATTTTTTGCAAATCCTACACGATTTTTTTTTAGCAACAAGTCCCAGCGTTGTTCATGACATCGAAGACTATTAGGTATACCGAAAAAAAAATTTCTTCAATTTGTTACCCGGGGATACAAATATATTTTCACGCGTTTTTTTTAGTGATAAATTGAAAATTAATCGTGGGGATGCGTACATTATATATGAAAATTTGAGAAATTAACTTGTAAATCGTACACAATAACGCCAAAATGACATTCTTCGTTTTGCCGAAATTCTATGCTTGAAAAATGTCAAATTTTGTTTTTGCCGAAATTTTATCCGCCGTGTCCTTCGGCCAATTGATCACCGAAAAATCTGAAATAATTCAGGAGGCTTCACTTGATAGCCCACGTACCGTACATAAAGTTACCAGAAACATCGCAGGGACTGAGGTCTCAACCCAGAACATATTTGACGTCAAATGCCCCATATATATCTACGTGATAACTTTTTCGAGGAAATTTCGTAATTTTCGGGTCTCCGCATCTGAAAATTAACACTGCATAAAAATTCACTGCTGCGGTATTTTTTTTTTGTGCTTGCTGTATTCCCACCTTACGAGGATTGTTGCTTCAAGCATGTGTGAAATGGAATTTACAACATCCTAGTGTTTAAAATTTTAATTAAAAATATTTTTTAATTCTCCATGCTAGAAATTTCAACGCTATAGCTATATATATATATGTATTCTACATGTATTTTCATCTTCGTGTGCGTATTATGCACATGCTCTATATGCTTATTAGTGATATAAAAAAAATGCATTTTTCAAGATTTCACACCGTTCATCAAAATTCAATGCTCTTGCTCAAAAATGAAAAAAATACATAAATAAAAAAGGGCTCACGTGTAAACTGAGGGCTTGTATACAATAATTCTTACTACTGTCTCATCGATGTTGGAATTTTCAAAAAAAAAAACACCATTTTCGGAAATCTAAAAAGTTCAAAGTCTGCACATTGCTCTCTAATTCCTTTTCATCAACGACAAAACGCTTGTGATTATAATGAAAATAATAATTATTATCGCAACTCCGATTTATGGTGAAAAAAAAATTAGACTTTCCAGTGTCCTGTAAACAGTCACTTCTGTGGTTTAATAATCATGTTACATTTTTTCAATCAACTTAAGAATTTACCACAAAGCGAGAAGTAAGTTTTACTTTCAAGACGATGATGCAGCGAGTGGTAGATGCAATTTTGAAAAAAATTCTATTTACAAAATGCTTTTTAATTCCACGTTCCCGTACTTACTTTGCATTTTGTGTCTTGAGTCATTCTGCAATTCATTTTTTCCGATCGATATAGTATGTGCATCAGAAAGCGTAAAAGGTATAGCGTGTATCAGTCGTTAGGTCATTGGTTAGGTATATATTTTTTTTTTTTATAGGAATTTGTCGAGTTATGGTCGCAAAGCTGATGGATTTTTTTTCTATTGCAATTGCTTTGTAAGTTCGTGGTGACGAAAAAAAAGTCATTCGAACGAAATTTGATCCCTGAGTGACGGAATGAATATTTTTTTTTTTTCGAATAACTTTTTTTTTTAATCAAACTTTAATCATGTCGAATTTTGGTTTTTTTTTTCATTCTCTTATCGTTATTCGAATTCAATATTATTCGATTAATTCCTAGCTACGATGTATTCGCGCATCATACGAATGCTCGCTATAACGGAACATGCTCGACCCGCGTGTACGACCTTAGTGCCAATATTTCACGGATATGCCACGCGTCAACGTAATGCGTGAAAAAAAAAAAAAAATGTCTCAATACGGTTACGTCACTTTGTTTCATGACAAAAAAAAAACGCATGTAAATTAGAAGCATCTCACTTCCTCATCCTCATTTATTTGCACTCGTTGACTATATATAGGCTCTCTCTTTCTCTCTCTATATATATGAATAATAAAGTGGGTCTTTCAAGTTTGGCATTAATGATTCTCTCCGTTATATAATATCTTTAAGGAGGTTCTTAACCCATAGAAAAACGATAAGAATGATTCTAAAATTCGAAGGGAGGTTTGTGCTGGTACTATAGGAATACACCGTAATTATTTCAGATTTTTTGACCACGTATAGTTGAGGAGAAAAAAAACATTAAAAATGCCGCTTATATACGTGGACTCTTATGGGAGAAGTACTCGAAGCTTATGATTGAAGATTATATTTTCGGAGTAAAAAAACGATAATATTTCCCCGAAGAACCGCTTAAACGATAGATTAGACCTTCATAGATATAATTTGCCCATAAAGAAAGTTTTTCACCGTCCCGATTGTGAAATATACTTTTAAACACAGAATTGAGCGTGAGTATAATGGCAAATTAATAAAATGAAAACGTTATTTGGTGAAACAAATGCCGAACGCAACCTGCCCCGCACGTCGCCCGCGCTGCGCCGCAACGTTCCCCTTGCCGCACCCAATAGATGTTAAGAACCTCCTTAAGCATTCCTTTTGCGCGAAAAATCGAATGGCAAGTTAAAATTCAAATATAATTCTTTTTTTTCTTCTCATGTTTATATCTCAATTGTATTTATATTAACGGTTTCTTCCGTCAGATATACGTAAATATTCGTTCAAACCTCTCTCTCTCTCTCTCTCTCTCTCTCTCTCGATTGATCCAATTTACCCTTTTAATTGATCCACGACCAATATCATAAAACATCCAATATAATGCGATTGCCCTTTATTTTTCTTTATTCTCTGTCTTCAAGTATTTGTCACAGTATTTCCAAAATTTTCGGACACTTTTTCGTCTTTATAGAGATCTGCACGTGTTATTCGCCGGGTGCAGTTGTATAAAATTCGCTAAAATCGACTCAACCGAGTCATCGTTAGTCTCACGAAAATCAGGGATTGGCCAATGACCCCAGGAATCATGACACGCCGGTCAAAGCCCGCAGCAGTTTTTTTTTTATTTCAACCCGAAAAGCGTTGTTTTATATAAGATCGGGGCAAGAGAAAAAAAAAAAACGCTTTTATTCCACGCGGCAGTAAATGTTAATGCTCATTTCTCAGGCCTCGGGTCAGCGGGCTATCGGACGTTATAAAGAAACGAGAGAATAATACATGAGAAGAGTCATGATACATGTTAAAATATTAAAAATCGTGAAAATCGAAATTGGGGGGGGGGGGGGGGGGGGAGAGAAATTCACCAGAGCACGTGCGGAGATGAAAATTTTACGCCAGACTTTGCACTTGGATCTTTGCTCGCGGTCTGAATTTTCAAATTTTCGTAAAATGGTGTTTATATTTGCGGGAAATCGCTTTGTCACGAGGCACACGCGAGAATCTCAACGAACGCGATCGACTGGAAAATCGTAGTGTTTTTTTTTTTAAGCACCCTCTGATATTTGCTTTTTTTGTTCGATCTGTTGTGTTAATTTTTATGAAAAGAAAAAAAAATGGAAAATCTTATAGAGCGCCAATGACAGCGATCTTCGTCAGTTGTACATAAAAGCCTACAACAGCCGAGAAACTAAACTCAACACGACTTTCGGTCTTCAAAAAGCCGTAAGAGGCGGTTACGGATTTTTCGTAAGTGCCACACTGGCACGACGCGCGCTTGGGACTTCCCTGATACAGGAGCGATGCTTGATAAAGGAAATCGAATTACGGAAAACATTTACGATCGTAGCTTTGCCCATGGAGAAGTCAAGTCCTTATGCAAAGATCATTAATCTCAGGTGAATATATGATATGTGTTTTTTTTTTTTTTTTTCCTTTCGACAATCGCTTTAGTTCGCGAATATTCGAGAATTTTCTTTTTTTTTTTCTCATTTTACCATTCGACAAAGACAAGAGGAATAATAAGGATCTTTGTTTGAGATTAAAGTCACGCGTAAAATTGTTGTTTAAGCTTTTGGTTAACTTTGATAGAGAGAAAAAAAAATCAAACAAAAAAATATTTTCTTCACTGAAAAGCTTCGTCGTATAGCGAGATCTATGCATGGATCGAGAATAGAGAAACTTGCATTGTATAAACGATTTTCTTATTTTCTTTTATCATTCTGTCATAGTGAAACATTTTCTGAAGTTAATAAACATTGCATTAATTTCATTAGGTAAGTAAAATATTATATCTTAATTAAGGTGTAAGAACTGTAAGAAATTTTCGCGCTATGCGGGCCAAGTGACGTCACAACACCCCTCGGCACTAGGGCAAGCTTAATCCCGGTTTTTTCACCTAGGATTGTCTTCCGGATATAGTTATCCGCCGGTAACCCATATTAAAAGAATGGAGTATCCATCGGAGAACTTTATCCGTCGGTGAAAAAATTCCCGAAAGTAAATCATTAGTGCACGAGTTTGTGTAATATACATTGCAGCGCATGCTAAAGAAAAAAAAAATTAATCGAGGGTACCATGAAAGCGACATCTGCAAATTTTCCAAGAATATCATTAGAGATGTTCCCGAGACAAATAAACACTTTTTCCGGTGTTGATACAGTTGTGTTTTTGCAACATGATACAAAACAGTATTTGTACACTTTCTCCGATTGTTAAGGTACATTAGTCATGTTTGTAACCCTATTTAAAGACTACATATTTACGAATTACGAAGATTTTTTTGGGTTAGGAATGATTGGCTGCTTGAATTTCTTAATTTTACCGCTAGAGGCGCTGCTGCACTGGGGTGTTGTGACGTCACTGTCACGTGACACCCGTTTGAAATGCAACTCAGTTTTCAAGCTGATATAATTATAATTAAATGATGATGAATATGAATAACTGAAAAAAAAACTATGCAAACGATGTTTTTGAATAATTATCTTTTAAATAACGCAAGTTCTCTGTTACGAAACCAGCGTTATCGTTGAATAATTTGATTTTTTTCTTCTTCTTCCTCTTTCGAAAAACAAATGAAAAATATGCCGTCCCGGTTTATTTGACAATAGTGACGAAACATCTCGATTGATTATTTTTGTTTTTCGAGCATGCAAATTTAGAATGAACCCGTATATTGTGGAGTACGTTGAACTTGTGTTTCCTTAATGAACACGCGCGAAAGGGAAATTAAAAAATCTTGCGTGTTTGCGAACTTAATAGCGACTCTCGGACTATAGTATCGACTAATCAACGAGTGACTATGTTATGTCGTAAAAAATGGTTACGGGCTTCAATGGCGCGAGAAAAAAAAAAACAAAGCAAGAGTTGAAACGAAATGTATAATAATCATGCGTTATTCATTCATTTTCGTTAATTATTTCTCGTCAATTTATTATCAGGAACACCTAAAAGAAAAAAACATTTTTCGTTAAAGTTTCGATTTCGTAGTCCAGAAAAATTGATCGTGTCAGTCTTTTTATTTCCTCGATTTTTTTTTCCAAATCACAAAAAATCGGATGTAACGATTTTTCTGATCGTCGAACACGCGATTTTTATATTCAATTATAATGAAATCGATGACCACAGGACAGTCCGTAAAATACTTTTTTCTTTGCACGAGTTACGAAGCTTTGAAAAAAAAAAGTATCACGAAGATGGATGAAAATTAAGAATTTTTTTTTAAATAAAAATGAAAAATAAAAAATCGCCATTTTTTTTTCCATCGAACTCGTGATATTCTCTTTCTCAGTGTTCTGAGGATGAGAGAAGGCGGTGTTATCGACAGAATACGTGAAAAAATGTTGCCCGACATGCCCCATTGTCAGGCGCTAACGACATTTCACAGTGCTCGAATAGCCGACGTATATTCGGCCTTTATTATCCTCATTATTGGCATCGTGACGTCCCTATGTCTCGGCATATTCGAGAGAATATGGGATCAGCGTCGCAGGGTAAAGAATCGCATAAGCCGCGGATTACTGGGACTCGGAAGATCGGAGAAATTTTTTATGAGATCGATGAAATCGAATAGGATGAAAAATCATAGAAAAACGTCCATTCGTCGTACGATCGATGATGCGAAAAATCGCGATGAAAAATCTCATTCATTCATCAATATTGGACGTATTCATGGGGAAACGTCATCGAGATTAGCGTTGAATAAAGAACGTGTCGAAGAGACAAATTTCAAGGCTCGAATTTTTCCATTTCAAAATTAAACCAAAAAAGAAAAAAAATCACATCGAATCTTCGGAGTAAATTGTTTTTTTTTTTCTCAAATTTTACGAGTAAAATTACACGAATTCGATATTCAATTTGCAGTTGGAAATTCCGTATTTTTCAAAAATTTTGAAAAATCACATTTTGTTCGTCAAAATGTATTTGTTTTTTTTTTAAAGTTACACAGGCTTCAGTAATTAAGAAAAAGAAAATTAGTCATTGAATTCTATCAATGAAAATCGTAGTATAACAAAAGAAAATTAATAAATGCACATAAAAAAAAGTTTGTAAAAATTAGTAAAATGTAAGAAAAAAAAAATTCACTGATAAATCTTCAGCCAAATTCCGCCATAAGTTTGATACCAGCGCGATACGTATTTTGGCAAATTTCGGGTTTTCTTCCGTCCCCGTCGATGCTACGACAATCGCGAAGTCCGCTTGACTCGCTGCGACATAAAAAATCAGCGAGTTCGTTCGTCGATCCGTCGCACCAGTCTCGCCAATGTTTGTACAAGTCTCGAGTACCCAATTCATCCAAAATATCGTGGCACTTTTGCTTCAAGCTTGATAAGATAATAATAATAACGATGATAAAATTTTTAAAAAAATCGTAATAAAATAAGTAATAATAATGTTTGGATCTACGTAGTTATTTTTTTACATCTAGGTAGATCTAAATTTTGGAAAATCATAGATTTACCTGTACAGATCTCAATTATATTCGACTAAAACTCAATTCGATCTTCCGAGATTTCCGTTAGATGCACTCATATTTAAGTAACATCAACTGAGATTAATGTAGATCACATTTTGATCTACGCAGTTATTTCTTAGATCTAGGTAGATTTAAATTTTACAAGTCGTAGATTTACCCAAGATCATCATTAGATCTACCTAGATCTCGGTTAGATTTACTCAGATCTAAGTAAATCTACTGAGAACCAAGTATATAACCGGAAATCTAGGTAGATCTACAATTATACAAAATTTCAATCTACGTAGATCAAATTTGGATCTACGTATTTTTTTCTTAGATCTAGGTACGTCGGGATTTTTAAAAATCGTATAGATATGCCTAGATCTCAATTATATTTACCTAAATCTTAATTCGTTCTACCTAGATCTGATTAAATCGACCTAAATCTCAATTACATTTATCTAGATCTCCGTTAGATTTACTCGTATCTAAGTAAATCTACGGAGATCTAATGAGCAAAAGTGTTCGTACATAATATTCGGTTGACTCGAATGTACGTAAATCAACCGTTAGATACGAATATCCAGATGGATCTACGTTTTTCCAAAATTTCGATCTACGTAGATCAAATTTTATGTAAAAAAACAAATAACTACGTGGATGTAAACGATTTTTTTCCCGGGTCTTTAAAATTAATGCACTATGAAAATGCTCTTTCCGGATAACTCGTCATATTAAATCAGTTTGAAATTCATAAATTGTCTCACGTCTTTTCCCAATTTCCATCGGCCGTAGTAACGACGAGATAAGCTCCAGGCAGGCTGTCACCTATGTAACGTTCTCCATCGATTTCTCGTAGAGCATAGCTGTGAAATATGTTTGGAAAAATACGAAAAAATGTATCCTGAAAAAAAAGCTTTTTTTTCCCCCTTCAAAATAAAAACCCTCTACATATAAATGAAGAAAAATTCTTCACTCGATAGAATTGACATTAAGCCCTATTGTCACTCTGGGGTCTCGGGAAAGCTCATCGAAATTTTTTTCATTCGTTCTTGCCATGAGAACTTAAAATTATTTTAGAATTTCATACCCATGGATTTCCGCAATTATCACCTTTAAACACTTTTCAGTAGCGTACCTTCATTTTTTTAACTGACTTTCGTTCGAAAAAATGAAGTTAAACAAATATCCGAAATTTATTTTGATTTATGATAAAATGAGAGAGCGATATCCTCTCATGCCCAGTGTGATAAGTAGGACAGGGAAAAATAAGTGTGGTAGGATTAATTAATGAAGTATTTCATTATTATTATTATTATTATTATTATTATTATTATTTGTTTTCTCACATGATATCCTTTTAAATGTACACATTGATAAATAAATGCTTATAAACTTAATGCATTTATGTATTTTATTTATTTTTCTTTACTGTCTAAATTCGTCGTCGCATACAACTCTGAGGATAAGATTAGCATCGTCGTCCTCGAGCCATTGATTCGATGGCATCGAGTCGTGCACATCTATGAGTGTTTGATTTATCTGTAAAGTATCGATCTTTCATGAGAATTTAAATCGTTAATAATGATAAATTCATTATTCATGTGATAATTATAATTATTTTTTTCCTTATCAGGATAATTTTGAGGGTGTTGGGACACACAAATTTTGAAACGTAATTCTTTCATCACCTCCCCTGATCAAAAGTTATTTATAACTGTCCCCCGACTCCCATA
Source organism: Rhorus exstirpatorius (assembly GCA_963564615.1). NCBI lineage: Eukaryota > Metazoa > Arthropoda > Insecta > Hymenoptera > Ichneumonidae > Rhorus > Rhorus exstirpatorius. Next base: position 28,354,416 of record OY751315.1, on the reverse strand, counting down.
TATACCTCCAATAATTATCGTATGCGTTAAACAAAGATTTTATTTTTCGATCTTACGGACCCTTTCGGCGATAGCGAGGCAAATTCCGCATCTCACGCAGGCAGACGAGAAATCAACGTCAACCGTGCTATAACCGGAGGTAGAACTCTGATAAGGAATTTTTTGTACAACACCAAAACCAACAAGACCACAATTGTAATAAGGATCGTAATCTACGGCGATCGGTTCGCTCATTGGCTTCTGAGTCGAAGTTTTTTCCATCGATCCCCTTGAATAGCAATCTTTCATCGTACCCGAAGACTTCCGGCTGTGCTTGTGACTTCTGGGCCTGCCGAACGCGTCAATTTCCAAGGACAAAAGTAACAGGAAAAAAAATATCGCCAAATTTATGTGACCAGGCATGGCCTCGATAATACGAAGAAAACAAAGATTTTCTTCGTTCATCAATGAAATTCACGAGTTCATTTTAATGAAAAATGCTTCTACATCGAATAAGGACAATCCTGCTTTTTTTTCACGTGTCTATCCATTTTCAATACGAATCCATCAACGAGTTCATTTCCGGTTCTTAAATATACGTGGCTCTCGAGAAGATTACGAAGATTCAACGTCGTTGAATTCTTCCTTATCTCATTCTTCTGCATCTCAAGACACGATAAAAATGGGTTTTCTTTGCTTTTTTTTTTTACATTTATTACAAATGATATTCCCGAAATAAAAAGGATCAATATAAGCCAACAAGATTAAACATGGTTATCTCTTTGACGCGCGTAGTTTCACTCGTAAAACTTTGAAAAATTTGCCAGAAATGGCGCTTCGATCGGTGTCACGTGTGTGTGTGTGTGTTGTGTGTGTGTGTGTGTGACGTAACGCACCGACATAACCTCAACTTTTCTAGTGTTATTGAAAAAAAAAAAACGATTCGATATAAGTCGGGACTCAATTACGTCCGCACGCGTTGAGTTAATTTCTCTTTCGAGGTTCGTTGCTTCGTGAAAAAAATCGAACGAACTAATAATAATAAAATTGAATAAACTAACGAATAAATAATAAAATAAAAAAAAAACTTTTCGGCTGCACCTACGATCGAGTGTGTTCCGTGACGAATTTTTCAATCGCTCATCGGCAGGCAGAGAGATCAATTTTCTCATTATGTCGGAATGGAATCCACCGTCGCAGACCGGCGGGGTCCAACCCATGGCCATCGCCGGACGTGTGGCCCGCGAGAGAGAACGTCTGCAGGGTATGAGCGACGCGGAAAGAGCCTGGCGAGCTCAGTGGCTCAAAGATCAGATACTCGCGCCGGACGAGCCCGTTGTACCTCCCAATTATTACAAGGAACGCTACAATCCGATAAGAAGATTTTACAGATGGCCTTTGGATCAACTTGAAAATGCTCTGAAACGTCGTATGGTAAATAAGCTCCGTCGAGCGTGCTACCGGGACATTCCACGCCGACCGAAACACCGAACACTTTGCTATAAAAGAAAAAAAAAAAAAAACCATTTTTTGTCGATTTTTTTCGAAAATTTCATTATTATTTTTTATTTGCCTCGCCGTTGTATGATTTTTTGGGTTTTTATGTCCCTTCCCCCCTCCCCTTTGTTCCCATTTCCATTCCATTCCTCGAGACCGCCGCAACATTATCCGCAGTTATTCATTTTCTGATACATCGCCGCATCGCATTTGCGCAAGGGCACAGGGAAACTGGAAAATTTGGCTGATACAGGCAGCTATATTTTATCGAGTTTCGGCTCATAGTAGAAACCGTTGGTCCCCCAAAGAATCATTTATCATTTATCATTTATTTTATCAATATTTTTTGAAAGTTATTCGTTTGACTCGCTGTATGCTCCGCGAGTAAAATTTTTTTAATTAATCGAGGGAAAAAAAAACTTAATTTGCGCAAGATCGTTGTATATTCTGGAAATTGCGGGAAGACTAAAAAATTTTCCTTGACATTGTTGGATATTGTTTTAACGATTAACGATCAGTACTCTTACGTTTTTTTTTTTTTTTTTTATAGAATAGAGAATCAACGTATGTGATTGAAAAAAACTGTAGAGCACGTTGATAAAATTATTGACGATAAATAATTTATCGGAAAAAAAAACCGAAGGATCTTTTTTTTTTCAAAATAACGAAAAGTGCCGATTTCCTGGGCTCTATTTTGTAATTTACATCTCTTTTTTGTAATTTATCGTAAATTATCGTATTACCATCGACGATTTGCCTCTCTTGTTCTCAAATATTTTACTCCTCAAATTTCTAGCCACCGATCGGAGCAGAATTTATTCGTCATGCAATTGGAAAAACGGGCTTGGGCATAATGGGAATTTACTGTATCTGGTATCACTTGAAATACAATGCCGGTGTAAGTATATAATATAAGTATATACTTATATACTTATATACTTATAAGTATATAAGTATAAAAATTTCAAATTTAACGAATTTTGCGATTTTTTTTTTTTTTTCAATCCCCCCCAAACTCAATGCCGAAAATCTTGACCACTGTCTTGTCGTTGCATGTTTCACTGCTCGATAGTTCGAAAATTTCATCGACTCATTGCATATACGAACACATGCGTCTATCAAATTATTTGCCGAATGTGATTTCTCATATATTTGAAAAGAAAGAAAAAATCTAATTATGAACTCCGGGGACGAATATCTCGAATTAAAATAATGGCGCATGAATAATTTTTTTCACCGTATTCTTTGTAGGATTGGACGAAAAAATCATCATGGAAAATAACGACAACCCGAGCAGCCGTTTATCCGAACGATCAAGGTTTTCCCAATTATCCTGCTCGTCAATCCGACGAATATGGTTCGTTCGGATTCAAAGATTCGCCAATATAAATATAACAGACCCTGGTTTTATACCAGTAGTGGTTCAGTAATTGTTACATCCGATATAATGATAATAAATAAAATTGAAAAATTACACGGTAATATAGTGTTTTTATTTACTGTAATCCAAAATAATCGTCATCCGTTACTTCTTCGTTTACTGGATCATTCTAATTAATTAATGCGAGGGAAAATATAAATCATTATCGTTAAATATAAACGAATTTTCGCGAATTATCGATCGAGTATTATTCAATCCACGATCCTATATGATATATACCCGGTAAAAGTAAAAAGTTAATTTCCGGTGGCCACCTTGATTAGTTAAAATCTCGCTGACCGGCTATCGCATGCTATAAATGAGTATCTCTCAAAATTTTCAACAACCAATTTTCATGAACATGAATTAACTTTTCCCTGGATAATTATTCGTAATTACGAATGAGCAATAACGGTTTTTCTTTTGTGAATTGAGTCATTCAAATTGCATTGTTTACGAGCAACGTCGTTTTTTGCGTGTGAAACAAAAGGTACCAAAAGTATGACATATTTTCCATTGTTGAAAATTTGTCTCGCCAAATGCTTATACACACCCTCTGCTACTGATTTAATTTCGAAAATATTTGCTTCATTACAAAAATTCAAAACCGGAATCGCCTGACGAGCAAAACGCAAGTTCAAAAGTTCCAATAACTTCCGGTTTATCAGTTCGTGGGCTGTCCGCACGGATTTGTCGCTACTTGCGAACTTGTTCTTTGTAGCATATGACGATATATCTGTCAACAAATGTTTAAACTTTTATCTTGTACCTTCGCTGACGCGTCTTTATCGTATATGTTATCGTATTAATTAATTGCTTTATCGGATCGATTCACAAGGACGCGTGAAATCGAACACCGGTACATCGCGAATGCGCTCTCGCTACGTATATATTTCGAAAGAAATTCTCATCTTGAAATCGAGGTTATAACCTCTTCTAAAATACCCCAGTGTTTTCGCGATCGTGTGAGAGTAATTTGTGAAGAAAAAAAAAAACACAACGATATCTACAATAAGAAATCCGTGTAAATTTGTAAGAAAAGAAAGAAGAAGAAAAAAAAAAGAATTGAATGAAAATCAATAATTGATTTTCAAGGCAAAGAATACACGTGTCTTCGGTCATGGAGATTCTTTGGAAGCAAGCGATAAAAACTTTTTCCGGTCGTCGAAGCGTCGGTTATCGTTTGTGTCAGGAAAATTTTGAAAGATTACGAATTTTGATGAACGAAATCAGAGCCGAGGACGTTAAAGTCGATAAGCATATACTTCGTCTCGTCGAGGCTCAGTCAGCTCCGATGTGCGTGATCGATGTTTTCGAAGATCACGATATCACGATCGCTATATTTCTCATGAAACACGGCGTTGTAATGCCGATGCACGATCATCCGGGAATGCACGGTCTGTTGAAGGTATTTACGATGTTCAATTTTCGTATTATTATATTTTTTTTTTTCAAGCAATTTGTAATCTTATTCGGAAGGATATAATTTGATTGTACGGAGACGAATTTACCAGTTAAATCTGACCTTTGTTAATTCATTGACGATATATTTGTAGAAACGATTTAAAAAAAAAAAAATCAAGTCCCGATCTCAATATATGCTACTTTTAAAAAATTCATTTTCTTCGATCGGCACTAAAAGCATACTTATCTTTTGAGGAGGTTGGTCACCTAACGCATAATGATAAGAATTGGTTAAAATTTATTGCGGATACTCGCGAATAGGTATAACGACTCTGTTCAAAATTTCAAGTAATTCCTCTGCATAGTTTCCCTGTAATTAATTGTTGAATTTGTACTCTTATACACGGGCGACCGTAGCTAAATCGTACGTATCTCATGAAATACTTCATAAGAACGTTAAAAAAAGATAAGAATTTAATGAAAATAGATCCAGATAATCATCGCATCTTTGGGAAGAAGTTCGCGAAGAGCGAAATGCTTCTACATAGTTATTAAGAAATTCCAAAAAATAAAACAATTTTCGTTGTATTACAATGTTCGCTCGGGAACTTGTGACTCGGATCTCTCTTTCGTACGCCGCCCGCTCGGTAACCCGCGCACAAGCGGCCGTTCCCTGATTTTCCCTTCCCGCGCGGCGGTGACCACCCTCCTTAAACTGAGCCGAACAAAGACTTTTATCATTCTTGAAATTCTCATTATTTCGATCGATATATGAAGAATAAATGATCAAAAATTGCAGCCTCGCGGGAAAACATAATCCTTTCCTGCGTTATATTCTACGCAACTCTCGAAGAATCTATACGACTCTCAAGTATAGCGTTGTAAAAATTTTATTTTCCATATTTCTAATAATAACGCTAGACGATTTGCCAATTACAATTATTATTGATAAATATCTGACAAATTGATATTTTTAATTAATTGAAATATAATGTTGCGATAAAATTTTTTAAGACACATTTATACAGCGATCTCAATATACGATAAGTCGTAGAAGTAAAATTTCAAGTCCCCCTGAAGATATGACTTGTTTTTTTTCTCTATAATTTACTGTATAAATTTTATTTTCAATTACTTATGTATGGCTTCTCGGAGAATTTATCCGATCAATTTAACATTGATTTGCTAAAAATCTAGTCAAAAAGCAAATAAGAACCACTGCAAGGTCAGTGCCGTTGCGAGACATTAAATAATAAGAATTTCTCATAAAGTAAATGTACCAGTGGTCGTACACGTCCCAGTCGTCGCACACCATCACAATTACATTTATTAAGCATTTCATGATTAATATTGAAATTCGAATAATTGCAAGGTCATTGACAATACTTCACTGACATATAAGAAAAAAATCGACTAGCGTCTTACGGGGAATATAAATTATTTTAAACTGTTTATTCCGGCCCGCGTGTTATGGAGGCCGTATCAATGGATTTATTATCGAATATGCTAAGGAATGATAAAATATTTTTAACGCTCATCGTTTAGACTGTACGTGTATTCGAGATAAATTATAGCTCATTTTGTTCAGGAAAACGCAGGGTTTACCATGCAGCAGTTAAACTTTCCGTAAAACTTAATTAAACCATGTAATCTTCGTATTCTATTATTGGGACAAGTAAATCATAAGCTGTACCCCTGTTAAGACACCGTTCGGAGACAAGAACAGCTGCACAGTACGACATTCAGCTGTTTCGCGATCCTTATTTAATATTATAATATATTTATTATAATATATTTATTATAATATATTTATTATAATATATTTATTATAATATATTTATTATAATATATTTATTATAATATATTTATTATAATATATTATATTATATATAATCTAAACGCGATTTAATCCTTGACTTTTCTGACCAAATTGAAATTTTGTATTACGAATTAATTGGTATCCATTTTATCGTGATGCGCTATTGAATTCCAAAAGCTAATTCTATCGAGATTTGAGAATCGATGCTCATTAACTCGGGCTTTTAGCGTTCTAATATCGTATTGCACGGACACTGGTACATTCCAGCTTTCCATCTTTCTCCCGGTATAAGTAATAAATTACACAATATTTTAATGAACATTGCATGCGTTTTCGAAATTGATAATCATAAACTTCAAGGTGTTTGAAGTCATTAATAGAACGGAAGAAGCTTTTACGTCCTAAATTTGTATAGCAATATGAACGGTCCCTTAGGTGTGCGGCGCTACTGGTACAACATTTACCTTAAATTCCTTTTTTTTTAATTGAAAATTCTTTCGGCTCCTAAGACTCAATTGACTCAAGCACCGAATACTGATGATGTTTAAATTTGCATCGTTGAAATGCAACGAAAAATAGGTTTTTTTAAATAGAAAAATAATCATTTCGAATATTGGTAACCTTTTTCTGGCATACTTAGGCCTCGGGTCGCGAAAAAAAATGAAAAAAAGGTTTAAACGATTTTCAACTTCAAGACAATACTGGAAATGATTAAAAAACATATTTTCGTTGCATTCCAACGATGCAAATTTCAATATCATGAATACTGTCCATCGATTTACAACTGTACGTTAATATTTTACATTGTTAATATCTTCGAGTCTTGCCGCAATTACACATGTGGCTCAATGCAATTATTTTCGTTAATTCCCCGGAAAATAATTGATCGAAATGAAAATTTTTCGTGAAAGTTGCTCGATTGTCTCTCGATCTTGTGGCCGAATAGTATTACAATGGGATATAGAAATGAAAGACCGATCTCCGGCGGATCGGAGTGAGGGGTTTACATTTGTAAAATTTTAGGTAATCTCCGGTGCTGTGAAAATCAACAGTTATACGGTAAGAATCCCGGATGATCGTCCAGTTCAACCGGGTGAGAAAATTCTCGGTTTCAAGCATCCGACGCTTACGATACGCGACAATGATCCGGCTTGCGTCCTGACGCCGGATGATCGAAATTTTCACGAAATCTCGTGCATCGAGGGACCCGCCGTGTTCTTAGATATTCTGAGTCCGCCCTATATTCAAGAATCACGAAATCCTGATCTACGCCTGAGGCCGTGCACTTTTTTCAAGGAATTCACGACTACGCAACAGCTCATGGAAACCGACGATAATTCCAATCAAGTTCAATTAATAGCGATCGACAAACCCCCAGAATTTAATGCCATTAGTATGAAATATTACGGACCGAAGCTGAGATAATTTTCAATTTTATCTTTCACTTGTGTATATTATCATTTTTCAGAGTTACGCCAAGACCCCGCGAAACCACTCGCCCCGGTGGCTTCAATTAACACCGTGTCCGAATGCTTTATTTTTATTTTTTATTCCAGTGCAGCAGTGATAATGATAAATATATTATTTTGTATTTTTTTTTTTTTTTATTATTATTCAACCTATCGCTATATATTTGTATATTCTATTTAAGAGAGAGAGACTTTAGGAGCGTATATATACGAGGAGACGAGTTTTGATCAAATTTACGAAGAAAAAAAACAAAACAAAATATAATTAAACATATTTTTCGAAAAATAACACGAGATTACATTGTATATTTTGAAATTATCGTCGTTTAATGAAGCGATGAAACATTATTATGATTCATAATTATAGAGAGACGGTCGTGCGGATGCACCGATGCGTCAGCGAATAGTACAAAGAATGATTGTGCAACTCGCAAATGTTGTGCATCATTATTAAGTTGTCCGGAGTTCGAAGAACAAAAAAAAAAAAAACAAAAAATTAAGCGCAAAAATATTCAAAATCGATAATATGATTTTTTTTTTGAAGTTTCGTATTGGATCGATGCAAAATTAAAAAAAAAAAAAAATTTTTCAATTCTCGTAGAGAAACAGAGTCGTGAACTTACGAATAATTCGTTGTTTTTTTTTTTTTTTTCCGAATACGTTATAGTCTTCATTAGGCGTGTCATGAAAAATGAAGTAAAAGAAAAAATAATTGGATATATTAAAATTTTTCATTGTCCGTTAATTTTATTTTTTGAAAATTTGTAAATAAATTTATGGGAAAAAGGATTTATTTTATTTTAAAGAAAATTTTTATAGACTTTCGTACTAATAAGATCTTTTAAAAAAAAAAAAAAAAACGGATAAACATGAAACCAGAGATGAGTAGGTCTCTGATGAAACAATGTATGGAATATTTAAGTAAACAGAGTCCGAGAGTAATCGGAGGGTAAAAATTCTGCAAATGATTCTTTACTATCGTAAAATTTTTTTTCACTCGCGCTTGAAGACATTGCGATTGATATTTTCTCGAAATTTCGAATTATAAATTTCCCAAATATTTACATCGATAAATAATTCATGGGACATGTTGCAATGAGGTTTTAAAAATCAAACTTTTAAGCATTTCTGAAATAAAAGAAAAAAGAAAAAAAAAACATACAACTCTTGTGGCCCGAGCTCGCGCAATCTTTGGGCCAACTAGGTCAAAACTTTTTGCATTAATTTAGTAACATCGTAGGATGTTTAGTACGAAATTCGAAGAAAAACCATCGACGAATTAAAAAAAAATTATACGAACTGCTGCAATCTGTATAGAAAACAAAAAATTCAGAAATGTACCTGCTGAGAAAAAAAAAATGATGAATATTGAAAAATTACGTGAAAAAAATTCGCAAATTACAATTGACCTTCGTTTGTTTGTTTTAACAAATCTTGATCTATTGATCAACGATAATATTTTTGGCATTAAAATAAAAATTCCAGAAATTTCTTGTCGATGCGTGTCAATTTGCGAAAGAAAATTGCCACAGCTCGGTTAACAAGTTTGCCAAATGAATCACTTTCAATAGCTACGAGCATTAAGATAATAAAGTTATCGTATCGTTTGTTTGATAAAATTTTGTAATTATTATTATTATTATTATTATTATTATTTTTTTTTTTTTTCAAATAAATTTAGCACTAATTTGACAAATACGTAAGGCCGGCAAAGCAGTCTGAAAAAAACTTTGCACAATTGAAATTATTGTTTTGAACGATTCTCGCGAGGGGGAACTCCCCGTGTAACGGATGACCCCACATAACCGCGAATAAAAGCAACGTTGAAAGTTTCTACGAGGGATGATAGTAGCGAATATATTTAAAAAAAAAAAATTAATACTATCAGAACAAAGAAATGAAGTAATCAGAGAAAGAAGTAAAAAGACGTAACTTACTTAATTAATTTGTAATTTTTTAAACCATCGATAAGCTGTTAATATTATTCAGTAAATATATCTGTACATCGTACAAAGATACCCAATTGCGGATTATTTTCTTCAGTTTTGTCTTTATAAAACTTTCTGATATTTTTTTTCGTACAGCCGTAAGTGACTCTGGATAACTTACACTGCGAATATATATTTTTTTTAATTTAATTTTCTTTCTCCCTCTTTTTTCTCTCTCTCTCTCCAGGCCACTCATACTTTGAAAAAAAAAAAAAAAAACATTTTTCATTCGTTTGTTATTATATTTATCATCGAATTATCAATTATCGGATCGCAGTGATCTACGGTATTTGCATGTAGTCTGCTCTTGAAAACGATAAATCCTAAAAAAAAAAAAATAAATAAAACCAATGTAAAATGGATTAAAGTTTTCACGAGAATTTTGTTTTGCTCGTTCGAGGCCTCGTCGGAGTAAAAAAAAAAAAAAAAACTTTAAAACTTGGCTCTCAAACATTTACAAATACCGGACATCACTTTTTATAAAAACAATCGATAATAAAAAAATTACTCGCCGCGAGCTACGACGAGAGATGGAAAAACGGCGCTCGTATAGCGGCGACATTTGGAACTTTCAGCTCGTATATATTATAGGCAAGGTTGAAAATTAGCTTGAAAGTGAAAATAATTAATATTCATGCATATTGCTCTCTTGGACGATTAAAATAAAATTAAAAAAAAAAAAACCCCCGTCTGCTCCGGAATAAAAATATTGCCGAATGCGATAGTTAGTGGAATGCTTTTCAATTTTTATTTATCGGAGGCTTTTGTTTCCGCACACGCGTCTCTGATACATTATGCGTTTTAAATTACACGACTCTTCCGTCCTTCCTTAACTCCGAATCTATGAATGGTTACACGACTGGAGCAATGACAAACAGAATGACAAAAAAAAAAAATTCCTCTCCATATATTTCCGGCAAGTTTATCGAATTGATAACATTTTTTTTGTTTTTTTTTTTGTTGTTTTCATGTCGAACTCTACTTGTACTTTAGCGTCAAAGTAACGGATATTATTTCAAAAAACTCTATTCCCCGACACCAATGTCCGATCAAGTTGATCTAGCTAAGTCAAAGCAAAAAAAAAAAAAAGATCATCGACGATTGTAACTTATCAATTATTTGTAACTATGCGAGTATGTACATCATCTGGGAGTTTTTTTTTTATTGTTTTTTTTTTCCTCATTCAACTGCATCAATGAGTCCTCGTGCAAGATCTTCGCGGTATACCTCTTCGATATCGAATATCTCTCGAGCAGGTAACTCTGTTTTGTTGTAAATCTATATAAATATATATATATGAAGGAGTTTAAAAAAAAAAAAACTCGATTTTCCAACGAGCCACACCTGAAATAGTTTAGGTAGAAAAAAAAAGAATTTAACGTCAAAAGATTAGAATTTTAGATCGAACGGAAGATCCGCCACGTTTGATTTTTCATTTCCCCCCCCCCCCCCCCTTTTCATCGAATTTACGACGAAGAATTGTTGGTAAAAATTTTTCTTTCGCTCTCGCAGCTGCCGTAGGATCATTTTGCGTCTTTGACAAGATGCTCTCAGAATTTTAACTCTCCGGTGAATATTTAATAGGAGCGTCCAACGAATTTTCCGATCATCATTCAAACGAAACGCACGCAAAAACATGAAATTACTCAAATTTTATTTTTTAGAATTGAATTATTATTTTTTTTTTTTAATTCAGCGGCGATTGTTGGCAATATCGATGCTGGGCTCTTTCTTTCGACGAGTGGGGATACCGCTCAAGATGAAATTTGACAACTTGCAAAATTTATTGCGCTTGATCTTCGTCTTTTGTCAGTAATGAATTAAAATTCTGTGCCAGAGCAACTGTTCTTTCAGCAGTATCGTTGAGTACTCTCAAACTTTGTAAAATTTTCATAAATTTGACACAAGATGCCTCTGTTTTTCATGATTCCGGACTTTCCTCAAGAAAATCGTAAGGCAAATTAACACTGATTGAACAAAAACCGTGATTTTTTTAGTAATCAAATCACTCGCAGCTTTATCAAGCGCTGTCTCACAATCAGCCTCTTCGACTACAACTCGTGTTTCGACTATCCGCGTGCACCCTCTCTCGTTATTCGATGACACGAACAATTTTTAATTAAATTTCATTGTTGCAACAATCGACGAGTTGACTACCGAACGGCAGTCAACCGCTACGATGGGACGGGCACTCGGAAAAAATCAAAGCAAAAGGAACTTCGGCTACCAAGTTCATTTTTTTAACGAAAGTTTATTTAAGATTCTATTAAATTTTTGAAGCGATACCCATAACGCAAACGGGGGGTTTTTTTTCACTTATTATGAACGATAGTTTTGAAAAATAGTGAAATAATTGAGTGAAAATCCGTTTGGGACCCAATTTAAACATGAATTGGATTAATAAAATTCTAAGAGCATTTTATTCAAGGCACAAAGCGATCCTCCGGGAGCTGTGAGCGCAAAAAAAAAAAACGTTTTGACCAGCAATTTATCACAAATTTGATAAAAAGGGGGAAAAAAAAAAATGAAAAATCAAATGCGGCGAATCTTTCACTCGACCTTAAGTTCTCATGTTTTGACATAAATTTTTTTTTTCCGTACCTAAACTAACTATTTCGGGTATGGCCCGTTGGAAAATCGATTTTTTTTTTCATTCAAACACCCTAATATATATATATTTATATATTTGTATATAGGGCTCTTTCAAAATTTTCACGGCTTAAACTCGAAACGACATTATCGGTAGGTCAATTCGTACTTGGGGGGGGGGTGAATTTTACGGATTTAGCTCGTTTGATTGTTATCCGCGCTTTGCTGTCTTCTGTACATTGCTACATTCGTATCCGTATAATCCATTATACGCCTTTGGCACTGTCTCACGTATTGCTGCTGTTTGTGATAGATCTTGAATGCACCCTTTATCGTTATGAACGCTACGCCACCCTGAAAATAGCCCGAAAATTATTTCTACAAATTACGGTTGAAAAAAAAAAAAAAAAAAATACATACATACATACATACAATAAATAAATGTTCGTGAATTTCGAAAATCAAAATTCAATTTTCCCACTTTTTAACAAGTCCCGGAAGTTTCTCTTGAAGAATAAAAAATTCAATTCCACCACTGACAATATAATTCGATAAATTTTCCAGTACTCTCAGGAGGGTGAAAAAAAGCTCGAAATTTTTTTTTTTCAACTTTGCGAATCACAAAATACTCACCAGGAGAGTTCTCTGAAAATTCGAATTTATGCTCTCGAAGAATATCTTGCCGCAGATACTGGCGATTGTCGGTAGCAGAAGAGCTCCGCATAAAATTCGAGTAGCCGATACGGGATCGCTCATAGGTGGAACTTCCTGAGACTGCGCTCTGTCGTCGTCGGAGTAGCTGCAAATCGTCAGTCTTTGTTGATTCGAAGAAAAAATTAAAAAAAAAAAAAAAAAAGCATACGATTGAAAAAGTTTCAAGATTTTTAATTGTGCATAGATACGACGCGGCGAAATACCTGCATGGCAAAAAGTGTCGAAGTATCGGAACTTTGCAGGCGTGTCGTCTGAGAATTCCGAGAGCTTGATCCTCCCATCTGAGCATTTTACCGAGCACAAGCATAATCGGTATGGTCGGCAAACCAACGAGAAGTATCAGCGGATCTGCCTGCTCCATCATCGTGAGACCGTCCTTGTGACCGACTACTTGCATCACCGTCACTGCGCCATACGTAACCGCTATCCAATAAATCGATCCGACGACTATTCCAGCCGCTATGAATGGACAGACTCGAAAAATAACACCGTCTATCGTGTCCAATATTACGACCAGCGGTCCTGAAACAGTCGCGGAGAGACGGTCGAAAAAAAAAAAAAAAAAAAAACAAAAATTACACATCGATTGATCTCAGTTTCATTATGGCCCAATGGGAAAAATCGGCCCTTCGATGTTTCTTCATTCATAATTTATGCAATTTTGCATAAAACGAAAAAATACGTGCGAATGCGAAATAAGAATTGGGGAAATAGAAGAAACGGCAATTACTTTTGGCCGGTGTTACTCGAACCTGGTAAAAAAAAAATTTCAATCGTTCATCCGAGAGTGGCTCGTAACAAATTTCCTTTGAAAAGCTTAAAATAAACTGTGAAATAATTTTTTTTTTTTCGTCTACGTCTGTAGCATGTTTCATTTGGATATTAATTTTATGGTCAAATCTCTGCTAAAATTATTATAATTTTTTTTGCCGTTTAACGTTGTATCGGATATTTGGCACTTTGATTTAATCGAAATTCATATAATTCGTTGATAATTCATGATTTTTCTAACGACTTTTGACTCACCCATGTCCGGATAAACAATTATGTATTCCGTGTTACATTGGGGACACGCGACATGAGCACCCGCGCGTCCTTTTTGTTTCTCATCGACCCAGCGTTGTATGCAACCCTGATGGACCCATTTTGTGGTGCCTCGACAATGACAAGGCTTGACCCAAGAAGCCGTCGCATCGTCCTCGTCGGTTGCGAAGCAAACCCAGCAATATCTTTTGCTAGTTTCAAGTGATAATATCAATTTCGATTTTTTTTTTTTTAATTTCTCAAGAGATAGAAAAATTTTAAGGTAGAACGATACCATATGTCAAAAAAGAGGGATTTTGATGATAATTGGTAGATACATTCGAAATTGAGTAAAATGTTTGCTCGAAAAATTTCAACGAATTTGACCGTACCGTTTCTGAGAAAATTGAATTCGTTTTTTACATTGGATCTTATGGAAAAGGGTAAAAAAAAACCGCAAAAAACATTGAAAAACTACCTTTAAAAAAGCCACTTTTTGATAAAACTAACACAAGAATATGAATCAACTCTCAAGATCACTCCTGAAAAATTTGCAGCAATTTCACCGCACCGATTATTTGCAATGTGCAAAAAATAAACAATAAATGCAATTTTTCGCTCTGTACTGATGAACATAGCTCCAAGCGCGGCAACGTTGTATCGACCAAGGCGCTCTCGTATACCTATATACAGCCCAGCTTACAGTTGACAGACTCGCTCACGCGCACACACAAACGCATTGCAGATATTGACATGTTGACACATAAGCACGATATTGACAATTCGGCGTCCTACAAGACACGATTTTTTTCCCCTCGTTTTTCACCTTTTCTGCTTCCTATATTTATTTTTCATTAATTTTTGCTCCTTAAATTTCCTCCCAATTTCAACGAGCCTTTGACAATTTTTTTTATTTTTCGCTATTATAAATCATCCTTTCAACCTTTCCGCAAAAACATCTGACGAACGCCTCTGGAGCTTGGGCTTGGAGCTCAGGAAATGCAGCCATCGGTTAAAAACTGAAACCGGTATACGGCGTTGCCGCTGTCAAAGCAACTATTGCGAAATGTTTAATATGCAACGAGGAGCATTTTTTGTCGCCAAAACCAGGAATATTATGTTTAAAATAGTTATTAATGGTTATTTTTTCAACAAAAAGTACACAATTATCACCTTACATGTAAATTGAAAACCAGAAAATTAATTCACGTGCAGTTGGTAACACGAATGGCTCCCCATGTTAAAGCATAGGAGTACCCCTCTCGCCGCCTGCCCCGCAAAAGAGGTAGCGTTCTACCTTAAGGGATACGCGGATCCTCGAGAAAATAAAAAAAATTAAAAAAAAGTGAGCGGTGAGCGAGGCATTCATGAAACAAGAGAGAATCGAACCGCTCAAGCGTTATTCGTGGCTAGTGTGTAACTTTGACTCATGATATCCGAAAAAATGAGTCCGCGACCCAACAAATTATTGATATATTTGCAATTCACATGATCTAATCAACGCTTCTCTAGCTTTTTGTCAACATCCGTAGCGTAGATTTAGAGACATTACTCGGTTAAAGTCTTTCGAGGGTAATCCTCCCATGCGCCCTGTGCTATAACTCTGAATTTTCCAATTTTTTATCTCTCTCATTTAATCCGTGACCTGGTCTGAAACTTTGCATACATGAATAAGGGTACTTCATCTACGATATAATACAAGATTATTTTTTTTCCCGTAGCCTACGATTCGTGCCGGAGCCACCTCAAAAGATGATAGGATAGCGTTCCCAAAAAAATATTCAAGATTGCGACAAAATTGGTCATCCCGGTCGGGGAGAAAATATTTTTTCCATCGTTTTTCTACACGAGAAGTTTCATGCGGAGCTCTTACGAGTATTCAAAGTAGTTTTTGCGGGAAATAAGCGGGAACGTAGACGCGGTGAAGCACGAGAAGGGGACACGAATGAAACGAGAGACGGTCGTTTTGGCGCTCGGGGCTAGAAAATTCCGTTTTATAATTATACGGTACGGTAAATAAATTTAAAATTTCATCGGAATCTTCAATATATCGCATCGATTCAGCAAAGTTTCGTTCGCTGATCTAGTTTTTAAGTATTGGAATTTTAAAAGCGATACCCATAACGCAAACGATTTTTTCACTTATTATGAACGATAGTTTTGAAAAATAGTGGAAATATTTAAGCGAAAATCCGTCTGAGACCCAATTTAAACATGAATTGGAATGATAAAATTCTAAGCGCATCTTGTTCGAGGCACAAGCTGATCGTCTGGGAGATGTGAGCGCAAAAAAAAAAATTTTTACCAGGAATTGGCTCTCGGGGGGGGGATTCTGTTTTATAATTATACAGTACGGTAAATAAATTTGGAAGTTTCATCGGAATCTTCAATAATATTTATCGCATCGATTCAGCAAAGTTTCGTTCGTTGATCTAGTTTTTAAGTATTGGAATTTTAAAAGTGTAAGCGCTTTAGCTTCGTTTTTCGCTTTGGGACGTATTGAGTATGTGCGAGATGGTGAAAAAGTGGGGGTAGCTGACACGTAGCGCGCGAGGTGGCAAAATTTAGAAACGTTTGTGAGTAAATGTACACTGCTTATACACGTGACACAAGTACAATCTGTTCGTATAACATTTCGATCATTACTTATCGGTCCGAAATAAAATGAAAAATAAATACAGACTATAATCTATAGCCGCATAAAATATTGAGAAAATATTTTTCGTACTCGCTAGAAGCTCAACTCTATGAGGTGGTAAAGTAACAGACGTTTTTCTGATATATAACCACGAATCATGCACAGGTCAAGCTCAGATGATTGCCCTGCTGACTCAGAACGTTTTAAAAACGTTGTTAAGACGTTTACAAAAACACGCAAAAACGACTCTTTTTAATGGTCGAAAAAAACGTCTTTTAAACGTTTAAAAGACGTTTTAAAGACGTTTGCGGCAAAATAACATTTAAAATACAGTTTCAAGACGTTTTTTCGACCATTCAAAAGAGACGTTTTTGCGCGTTTTTGTAAACGTCTTAACAACGTTTTCATAACGTTCTGTGTTAGCGGGGTGTCGTTCCGCTATACTAACAACACGAGAATTCGCAAGGGAAATTGCTTTTTTTTTTATTCCTTGGGAATTAAAATCTATCGTGTGGCTTGCGGGGGGGGACGAATCCTGATTTCAATATCATTTCCATGTTTTACCATTTTATCTTGTGATCATGATGATTTACTGACAATGAAATGAATGTAATAATATTACTGTAATTCTTCGGCCCTTGCGTCGTTGAGAGAAAATTATAAAAATATTACCACAAGCAGTCGTGTTAAGGCGGCCCATTAGTGACAAAACTAGTCAAAAATCGTGACGTGAAAAAAAAATCATAAAACCTATCATAATATTTTCTAAATACTCTGTCTGAATAAAATTTAGGAATTTCGATGACGTTTCCCGTGATATTTTATCCATAATTTATTATAAATAATATTATAAATAAAGTCTCAACTGACAAAAGTATTTAAACGCTGTCAGAGCGATCGAGTAAAAAACGATAGCTGATATTCGTATGTTTCCTCGCGTGCGGAATGACAGACATATATCGTATCCGAGATTTGCACACACGATGACTTTCGCGATTAAATTTCCCGGGAAAATCCCTGGCAAGACACAATTTTTTTAAATACCATTGGAAAGTTCACGATTTCATCTTTCAATGCTCAAAATTTGACTAAGATCTCTCGTCTTTGTCAAAAGGTATTATGTCACTTACGGTGAAAATGGAATCAACTATCATATGAGACCCATGTTAAAATAGGTAATTTTAAATTACTCGTTCGCAATAATTTGCCTGGCAACATACCCTGAAATTTTGCGAGAGCGTTCATTGCATCTTCGATAACACTCTCCCGAAGTTTCATTCGTATCACCGGTTTTTTAAGGTGGCTCATCAGTGAATTAAAAAACCGGCGATACGAATGAAACTTCGGGAGAGTGTTATCTGAGATGCAATGAACGCTCTCGCAAAATTTCAGGATATGTTGCCAGGCAAATTATTGCGAACGAGTAATTTAAAATTACCTATTTTAGCATGGGTCTTATGGCGGTTGATTCAATTTTCACCGGAAGTGACATGATACCTTTTGACAAAGACGAGAGTTCTTATTCAAATTTTGAGCATTGAAAGATGAAATCGTGAACTTTCCAATGGCATTTAAAAAATTGTGTCTTGTCAGGGATTTTCCCGAGAAATTTAATCGCGAAAGTCATCGTGTGTGCAAATCTCGGATACAATATAATATGTCTGTCATTCCGCACGCGAGGAAACATATGAATATCAGCTATCGTTTTTGACTTGATCGCTCCGACAGCGTTAAATACATTTGTCAGTTGAGACTTTATTTATAATATTATTTATAATAAATTATGAATAAAATATCACGGGAAACGTCATTAAAATTCATAAATTTTATTTAGACAGAGTATTTGGAAAATATTATGATGGGGTTTATGATTTTTTTTCACGTCACGATTTTTGACTAGTTTTGTCACTGATGGGCCGCCTTAATTCACCGATATGAGCCACCTTAAATCGAAAAAGTTTACGTGAATATATTCCCGGAATGAAACGATGAAAGAATCTAAAACTTTGCAAGCATGCTGCGGGAACCTCGACCTTTCCGTTCGTCGTATTTTCATCGGCCCATCTAGATTTGACGAAAATGCGAGAACCACCTTGATTCGGGATTTTCAGGGTTTCGCGTATCCATTATGAAAAGATTAAAGCTGGAAGAGATAAGAAAAAAAAAAAAAAAAAAAAAAAAACAATGACCGAACGTCTTACTCGTCGTCTGAGCTCAGAGCTGGAACGCTGGTGGTCGTTTGAGTCGGCGACGATGCACCGTCGGTCACGTCAATCGACAATTCCTGATCCGTTAAATTTGACGCTGTGTTGCAAGAAGTTGTTTCCTCCTCCGAGGATATCGTCGCCGCTTGAGTGTCCGACATATCTGTTATCAATCGATCATAAACACGAAAATATATTGTAGCAACGTTCGTTTTCATCGGCGCGCGCTATTCGAACGAAAAATCATTGAAAAATAATTTTTTTTTTTCATTAAAATAAATTGATAAGAAAAAAAATGGGACAATAAATAAATACAATTATTTACTTAAATATGTGAATAATTCGTTCGTAAAAGTCTGGTTATTCGTTATTAAAGAATAATTACTCGGAAAAATTATTACTCGTCCGAGGATAAGAAAAATGAAATTTCAATAAATTTGTTTGTGATCGTTTTGTGAATTTGTGAAAAAGCTATTGAAAATGTGAATCACAATTCAACTGAAAATAAGCAACTGAATCAGCTTTTCGTTACTATATCTGCAACCGATTGGCTTGATTCACAATATTTGCGCACGTGGCGAAATAAATTGGAATAGAAATGAAATAACTACATTTGTCGGAAAGATCGCGAAACAACACAAAAGTAAAAATAAATATTATTTTATTTCAATCAAGGCTGGAATGCGTTTTTTCCAGATTTATTTCCATCCCTGGAGCGTTAACGAGCAAAACAAAAAAAAAAAAAGAATCAACCAAATATGTCGTTCCTATCGTCAGTTATGATCGAGAGTGCGTACAAAAATTATGATTTTTTCAGTTTGTCCGAATTTTCCGACTTTCCTCTGTAATTGTCCCGAATTTTTTTTTTTCTAAAAACTTTTTCAGGACTCATGGTCTCGAGTTCATACAAAAATCTCATAGAAAAAAAGGACTTTCAGTTTTTTTCCGAATTTTCCAATTCTCCGGGCAACTTTTACAATTTTTCTTTCCCTAAAAACCTCATTCGGACTATTACGAACATTTGAAAAAAAAAAAAAAAAAAAAAAAAAATCAACCAAATCGGTCCAGTCGTTCTCAAGTGATGCGCTTACCCAATGAACGGCATTTAATTTTTACTTATATAAATTATTTTGTAAAAAAATCAATATTAATAAATTTTCATTCAAATAATGTTGAATCTATGTTTACCATTGTTGGATTCGCTGTTCCGACGTTGGAGAATTAAATTAGAGCCGAGTCTTCTCAACGTCTCCTCCAAGCTCGGAAGTTGATGCACGTCCGATCTGGTCGTGCTCGCTTCGATTCTAACGACTCGCCCGCCGCCTTCGAGACTGTACGAAACGTGCGATCCGCCGTCGTCGGACATCACGAACGGCGCTGAGGCTTGACGTATTATCGAGCGACCAGCATTTTTATGTCTGATAATTAATGATAAACGATCGAAGTTCAAGAATTTGAAAATCGGCGAGGATACAATTTATTTTTTGTCGAATTAGTCAAAGAGACGAAAAAAATTTTGCGATATGCATTGGAAAAGTATTTGCACGAATTTTTTTTAAAAAGGTCGAGTAGATTAGTATTTTTTGAATATTTTTCTTATCATGAGAAAACTCATTTTCTCCTTTATTTTTTTGATTTTTTCTTGGTAGTCGAGCATCGAGCTCCGCTTGAACTTATTCAATTTTCACAGAGCTGAGCTCGTATCAGCCGTAACGAGTAACGAGTGATGCAACGAAACATGAGTTTCAAACATATGGACGATATTAATTTTGTACGATCTTATGAGAGTATAATGAACCGAAACAAAAATATATTCACACGTTTTGGGAAGAAAAAAAAAAAATCAAGCTACAGGACATTCGTCAGTGGAAAACGAATCTTGTTAATTGTCGGAGAAAAAAAAAAAAGAAAAATGTCACAGATAACAATCGATGAAAATAAAAATACTAATTAATTGTACATATACTGGTCGATCAACCGATGCAATTCATGCTACGTATATTGAGTGTTAAAGGTTATATTGCAATAGCATGCAAATTTATACGTTGTAAATCGAAATGGGTAGTGCAGAAAAAAAAAATTGCTTGCCATTCGTTTCGTCATATTGACAGGAGGATGGGTTGCAATAATAACAGGTACAATATCGGTAGAGTGTAGTAGTGAAAAAAAAAACACAGGAAAATGAGAATTACCCGGGTGTGTGGGTGTGTGTGTGTGTGTGCTATGGCTTTTTTAGAAAATCGTAAAACTAACATACCTGAGAGTAACATTTGGAAATATCAGCAGAGAGTTTCGCGGCAATAACGATATCCAAAAAACACGACTCACGCGATTGATATACTATTTTTAACTTGAAATAACATTAATTTCATTTGTATTATCGTAATTTAAAATTTCATGAGGGAAAACCCGTGAACCGACGTTTATCGTTTTCGTCGGTCAGACAAAAAATCCTTTTTGTATGATAATGTTGGTAATATGTTATAGTAGTAAATTTTGCGAGGTCAAATACCTCTGTGAAGTCAGGTAGAGTCGATTGTTCGGAACAGTTTTGCACTAGATATGCTGCGCTCGTATTTTCTTGTGGCTAGATGGCGCCACACAGGCGTTTCCGGTGAACGTCCAAATTGATTTTCAAATTTTGGGAAAAAAAAAAATAAAGCTCCTTGACTGGAAGACATCAAGAAGAATTTGTATAAATGTTGGATTCGAAAAGATTGAAATAATTAAGAATGTGTATAATATTATAATGATTTTTATCATTGATTATAAATTATTAATAGCCATTATTATATTGTAAATATTTTTATCTGTTTCGTTCGTTTCGAATCTAATATTTTTTACGAAATTTTTCTTCGCGTTTTTCACACGGGAGTTTATTAATTTTCATGCAAACCGTTATATGCTATATTAGTAAAATTTTTCGCAAAAAACTAATAGTGGAATAAATGGCGGAGGCGAGAACATAAAAAATAATTGCTAACGAGTGCACTTTTTTAGAGCCTCGACAAGCCTGTCAAATGTAAAAAAAATAATTACAAATTAATGTCAATGATTCATAAGAATAATTAATAATGGCATTCTTATATTAACATTGATGTGCTATATTGAGGGGAATGGAAACAAAAAGCATTACATTTTGCATGTGCGAAATTCGTGAAAACAATTCGAGAATACAGCTCCTCTATTCTCGAGTTCGCTCGAGATTCCATCTCGAACGCTACCGACAATGATTTAATAGCGAAAAATGATTAACTAACAAACTTTTTAAGGAGGTTCACTAGGGTTTGCGGGAGTAGGTGAAGAGGGTCGGTGGAAACCCTATGCTTATTATATACACGGGCCGATATGGCACCGCGCAGCCAACTGAAAATAATTTATCATGAATCGGAAAATCATAGAATTGAGATGAATATAAAGGAACGATAAATGAATACTCATCAACCCTTTTTGACAGTTTAGGATCGATAAAAGTTATTTTATATTGATATAAATGAAAGAAATTCGATTTTATAGTGTACATAATTCGCAAAGAAGCTTGGCAACAATACAACCCTTTACTGCGAATAACTATGAATTCTGTGGGTACATTGAATAGTATTCATAAACTAAGTACACAATCAATCTGATTTTTGTCATGCTGCTTTATTCACCTATACTGTATTGAAATAATATTTAAAAAAAATTTTCTCTACATTTTCTCCGGAGTTATAAAGTAGAAAAAATCGCAATTTCTGCTTACGCCAAAAAGAACGCGTGTGTTAGAAGAGCCTCGTTAGAAACTAATTTTCCATGTGAATGGTGTTCCCAAATAATTCAGGCACATTTCTACAATAGTAGTGAATATCTGGATAAAACATTTAGATTTTTCTGTGCATTTTGCTCCGCATGGTGAACCTCCTTAATTAGGCTACTATATAAACGACCGCCAAACGATAAAAATGTCCGGTCAACTTTAAGCTTCCAAAACGCGAAACGAGACGAGAACATGTCTGCAGCACCATCTATCACTTTCATGAGTGTCCCAGTGTAAACTGACACAGTTGCTTATACCACCCATAGCCCATCACCGAGTACTAATTAACACGGTCCGGTTCCACAATCGTCATTTAACAATTTAAACTCTGGTTACCCTATGCTAAAACTAGGTAAAAAAATTTAACCAGGCTTAAACCACGATTGTGGAACCGGGCCTAATTACTTTTTAGATGTTCCGTTATTTGGGGCGAGACTATATTCTTTGAGGATTATATGACCTATGACCCTATGACTATCTAACCGTTTATAATCACAGAGGGGCAGAGTGGGGTTATTGTTAGCGGTTCACGCGTGTATCTTTGGGCGTAGAGAACATGTATCCTAGAAACAGAACGATGCTGCATCGATGCAAGAGCGAACACAGATAAAAAAAAAAAGGAAACAAATCCCAACAGCAACAGTATACCCAATTTTTCTATATGAAGAGCTCAGTCTCAGTAGCATTTACGACGTCGTGCTGCAACGAAGTTGTGTCGCGCTGTTATCGTTCTCTACACACGTTGGTGTTGTGAAAGTTTTCGAGAGTTGTAAACTTTCTGACCTTTGAGCAACTTGAGTTCTTGCATATATATATCTATACATACATTTAAAAAAAATATTATATACATATAAATATATGTGCTTTTGGATAATGGAACCTACACCGGTATACATTTGCCAACTGTCGGAAAGTGAGAAAGAGTATGTCAGGGAGCATTTAAACGAGACTGACGAAATACGAAAAAATGCTATCGACGAAATACGACGATGGGTTATGGGCAATGAAAATTTAAACGCACGAACGGGTAATATATATATATTATATTTCAAATATCGAATATTAAATTTTTCTATATAACGTGAATATATTGGGTTACGAATTCATAAAATAAATACATCCTAAAATATATATTATCATGATATTGAAGTCCATTGCATTTAATTTTATGAATAATGTATATTTTTGCAATAAATTCATGCATATATGTCCCCAACGTCTTCTTTGTTACGAATATTCGTTCGTTCGAACGTTGTAGATAACTTTTGATCGATTATAATGCTTATCGACAGATGATTTTACGATACTTCGATTTTTGCGAGCTTGCAAATTCAACATTTCGAAGACTAAGAAAAAATTGAAAAACTTTCATTATCAGAGAGCGAAATTGCCGGAATGGTACGCCAATCGAGATCCCTCGTTGCCGGAGCTTCAAGAGTTGTTCGATTTAGGGTAAATAAATGAAAAATTAAAGCAAAAATAATTATACGGATAAATAATTTTTCTATTTCACACGTATATTGACACAAAATAGTAATATAAATTGAATTGATGCATGGAATTGATAAAATTTCTACAACTTGTCGACTGTGTGAAATCATATTTTTCAAAAAGTAAACACAAAAAGGTTGATTTTTTAAAAGAATATATTGATCGTTTTTTTTTCTCTCATAAATCGAATAATTGTCCGCAAAGTGTTTTTTTGCCGTTGCGGGAACTGGACGAGGAAGGGAGAATGATAATTATAGTGCGAGCATGCATACACGATCCAAACAGGCACAAGCAAGCGGACGTGCTGAAGGTATAAACATATATATATATGTAATACGTGTCTTATCGACGTTCATATTTTACTATCTTAAAAAAAAAAACCGCTATCGTTCGCCAACGCTTCGTTAAGCATGATTATTTTTTTTTGTTTTTTTTTTTTTAATTCGCCCATCGTGCCCGCGTAAATTTACAGGCCGGAAAAATGATTCTGGACATTGCGACGAGACACAACGAGACCGTTTCTATTCACGGTGTCGTAGCAATTTTTGACATGTCCGGCGTTACGCTGGGTCACGGTATGCAAATGTCACCGAGCGTTGTACAGAGTCTCGTGCACTCTTGGCAATCGTGTTATCCACTGAGGATAGAATCGATGAATTTCATTAATGCCCCGACCTACGTTAACGTTGTTCTCAACGTATTTCGTTGTTTCATGACGAAAAAAATGCGCTCGAGATTGCGCGTATACACGCTGGGCGAAAAGACGAATTTTCTTACGAAAATACCGGCCAACATTATGCCAGAAGAGTACGGGGGAAGCGGTGGTACGGTGAAAAGTTTGTCAGGTATATATATATATCTAGATATATATATGTATAAATAATATCGCGACATGAAATGTGCTTAGAGTTGGGATAACGAATGGCCCAATTTATGACAGTATACCGGGATTCTGTAACTGTTAACGATGCTTGTCGACATCGTTGAGCTAAGGACAGCCTATAAGACAGAGTGATACCTTTTTCCTAGATCGTCCCTGCAATTGGCTATTGATAGCTCAACGACACCGACAATATTCTCCAAAACGAGTAACAGAATCCCGCTATGGTACCAGGACTCTGTAACTCGTTTTGGAGATTATTGTCGGTATATATATCGTTAAGCTATCAACAGCCAATTGCAGGGATGGTCAAGAGAAAAGGCGCAACTATACCATAGGCTGTCGTTAGCTTAACAATATCGAAAAATGTCATTCAAGAGTTACGGAATCGTTTGGTATATACACTATAGCGGTATTCCGTAAAACTCGTTTTGGAGAGTATTGTCGATATCGTTAATAAGCTATCAATAGAGCCTATGGTAAGAGCGAGCAGTGGCCCAGTTGGTCCGACTCTGGACTGCCACGCAGGCGGCCAGGGTTCGATCCCGCGGCCGGCACCAATGGATTTTTCCAGATGCTTTTTCTGCGAGCTC
Source organism: Rhorus exstirpatorius (assembly GCA_963564615.1). Taxonomy (NCBI): domain Eukaryota; kingdom Metazoa; phylum Arthropoda; class Insecta; order Hymenoptera; family Ichneumonidae; genus Rhorus; species Rhorus exstirpatorius. Next base: position 28,328,912 of record OY751315.1, on the reverse strand, counting down.
GGTGGTTCGAAACCCACCTTAAATTGTAGGTTCTCACAAATACACTGGGCCAATAGCAATGAGGTTGCAAAAATCGAGAGAGAAAAAATAGTTCCGTAAATGAACAGAAAAACTAAAATAGTGGGCCCAGTTTAAGAGTGATGAAGTAAATGAAGTGTTGTAGAAAGCCGAAAAGGCTATGCAAGTAAAACTTACTACTACTACTAGAGCCTATGGTATAGTTGCACCGTTGCTCTTGATCGTCCCTGCAATTGGCTGTCGATAGCTTAACGATATATACTGGTGGGGGCACCTGCCTTGCCCTATCGGGCTTAAGGCTCCCTTTATACGCTGGGCACATAGTTTTTCTGTTCATTTACGGAACTATTAGTTTCTGTTGATTTCGCAACGTCTTCGATACCGGCCCAGTGTATTTGGGAGAACCTACAATTTAAGGTGGGTTTCGAACCACCGAGCTCGCAGAAAAAGCATCTGGAAAAATCCATTGGTGCCGGCCGCGGGATCGAACCCTGGCCGCCTGCGTGGCAGTCCAGAGTCGGACCAACTGGGCCACTGCTCGCTCTTCAGCTTAACGATATATATACCGACAATAATCTCCAAAACGAGTTACAGAGTCCTTGGTACCATAGCGGGATTCTGTTACTCGTTTTGGAGAATATTGTCGGTATCGTTGAGCTAACAATAGCCAATTGCAGGGACGATCCAGGAAAAAGGTGCCACCCCCATATATAGGCTGTAACTGTAACTCCTAAACGACATTTGTCGATATAAATAAAAAAAAAGGATTCGACTGGAACTTCAACCATAAAATTGTTTTTAACATTTTGGCCATCAAAATTTTTTATCTGACTGTCAATCACCATTAATTGACAATCAAACGATTAACCAATGTAAAAGTTTTAAAAGCCAAATTTTTCCGGCAAGGACTGCGTTTGTGAATTAATTAGTCGAGAGTGTACACTGTGGTTGGCTTATCCCACCATTTTTTTTTTACGATTGACAGACAATAGATAAAACTTTCTCCAACTGTTACTGGCACAGAAAAACTTTTCTGAAATTAAGAATATCGAAAAACATTGGCGCTATTGATCTTTAAGTATCTTCTTACAAGATTGCACTATAAATTTTAACGAATGCACTATAAGTTTTAACGAATGCTTAAAACTGTGGAAAATCGACTTTTCAGAATTGTCTCTTGCAATAATTATATTTTGTTTTGTTTTTTGAAATCCAGTTTTTTCCTGTATAGGAATACTTTTTTTTAACAATACAAAAATAGCTCTCGGGAAAGTAACACTTTGGGATGGGTATTTTTCGCGATGGGAATTTTCAAGAATTACGTAAATGCGTCGAATCGGAAAATTTATATCATGGAATATCGATTGGATTTTTTTTTTTTTTTAAATAAAAAGATAGATTTTTTTTTGGTTCTGAACTCTCGCGAATTCAAAAAAATTATAAAATTTATTTTCTTTACAAATTACGAAAATTTAATTTGTTCAATTTTTTTTTTCTTTATTCGCAGAATACTGGAATAGTGCTGTGCTGGAAAATCGAGAATGGTTCGCCGACGACGAGAAGTACAAATTGATTTTATAAATATACAACAACGTACTTCGGATATATAATATGGGACCGTAGATTGGTGTGTACAATTTTTTTACGCATACCCAAATTTTCAGCATCGATATATTTTTTTTTTTTTTCAAATAACTGTAAATTAGCAACGAATCGTTGGTTATAGATATATTCATTATTATTTAAAGTTAAATAAGACATACATTTAAGTCATGGGCAAGTACAATTGTCCTACGGCTAACCAGCTATTTGCTAATAACTTAATTTTACAAAAAAAAAAAATAATAAAGAAACAAAAAAAAACAATAAAGAAACAGAAACACACGTACAATAATTACAAAAAATTCAATTTTCTGTAAAAATACACTTTCGGCCAGATAATTCGAGTACATCCAAATTACGATTCGTTTTTTCCTCTCGTCACGATAAACATTTTTTTTTTTTTTTTTTTGGCAATCCCGCTGGGCATCACGATTTTCTCATTGGAAAAAAACCGATAAATTAACTGAGTGCACAATGGTCAAAGTTTAAAAAAAAAAAAAAAATTATTTAAACGCAAAGTAAAATGATCTCCAGTGAGGCATATATATACGAGTCGAGGCATTGGTACTGCTGAATCAACAATTTTATTTCCATCCAAATGCTGAAATAAAATTTAAATTCAATCTTCAACAATTATTATTCATTATTGTTAATCGACCGAGACTTTCGTACTAATTGATGATCAGCTAAAAAAAAGCCTCGACATTGAACGATGATGAACCCAATGACAATAATTGAGAATCAACTTTATTCATCTTAATGACGAGCAATTGGAAATAATTGTCCTCGTGATTCGTTCGATATTCAAATTCGATTAAAGATTTACTATATTCAACGGTTATAGCCAGGTCCCTTTTGGTATGACCCGACCCTATCGACGAGTGATCGACGAGGATGCGCACACACGCGAGCAAAAAATTTTTCAGACAAATTTTCTACGAATATCTTTGAGCAATAATCTACGTCGAAATAAGCCGAGCAAATTTCAAACGTGCATTTTTTTTTTCTTCTTCTTTTTCGATTAATATTAATTTTTTATCGAAGATAAAAGGATCGGGAAATACGAGAAATTTTGGATCTACAACAAGAAATGAAACTCGAACGCAGACTCTGTAATTATAAAGAGTATATTCGAAAACGTGTCAAAAATATTTTTAAAAAAGTCTGCAAAATGTTTCTTCGAAAAATCTTGATTAAGGAAATATTTTTGAGAGCAACAATATCAAAGTTTACTCGCTAAAACCAAAAAAATATTATTATTATTATTATTTCTATTGTGCTAATTAATACGGTGTCATGACTTGAAAAAGAAATGAAAAGGAGCCAGAAAAGAAAATAAGCAATGCAGTTTGTTTATGGTAAATTGGGAGAATAGTTTTTTTTTTTTAACATTAATACTTTTTCATGTAGATCCACGACACAACCCTTTCGAAGAACTTCGATGTTTATCAACCCGTGACACGCGTTTTGCTATTTAATGAAAAAATAAAAATAAAAAATGTGTTGGAAAAAAAAAAACAATACTTGACGAGAGAAAGGGGATGAACGAAATAAAAGAATACAGATTTATGAATATTACCGTTTGTTCATACGATAAAAAGATTGAAATTTTTCTTTTCTGCTGCCGGCTCTTATACAACGAGGGCGGGGGGGCTATGAAAAGGCGTTTCTCCTTCGGTCGTTTGAATATTGAAATATATATCTTTCCTATCGTGCTAACTTCCCCTGGATTAAGGATCGTTCGATCTTGTCGAGCTGTGGTTTTCACGTTTTTTTTTCTTTCTACACGGGGAAAAAATATTTTAGATCAACGTAGATCAAATTAAGATCTGCATAGTTATTTTTTAGACCTAAACTCTGGACAATCATACATCTATTCAGATCTATGTTAGATCTATGTTATGCGGACCTAGATCTACATTAGATCTACGTTAGATCCATCTATATGTACATTGGATCTCCAATAGATCTACGTTGGATCCACGTCAGATAAAAGCCAGATCTATCTAGATATACGTGTGATCTACCTGCGTTACATCTACGTTGGATCTACGTAACATCCATCCGGATCTACGTTAGATCTACGTTAGATCCATTTGGATCGACGTTCGTTCCATATAGATCTACGTACGATCTACCTAGATCTACGTCACATGTACGTAAAGACCACGATAGATCTACGTCAGATCTACGTCAGTTCCACGATAAATCTACCTAGATCTGCGATAGATCTATCTAGATTCACCGTAAATCTACCTAGATCTGCGATAGATCTACCTAGATTCACCGTAAATCTACATAGATCTACCGTAAATCTACCTAGTTCTGCGATAGATATATCTAGATTCGCCGTAAATCTACCTAGATCTGCGATAGATCTACCTAGATTCACCGTAAATCTACCTAGATCTACCGTAAATCTACCTAGTTCTGCGATAGATATATCTAGATTCGCCATAAATCTACCTAGATCTGCGATAGATCTACCTAGATTCACCGTAAATCTACCTAGATCTGCGATAGATCTATCTAGATTCACCGTAAATCTACCTAGATCTGCGATAGATCTATCTGGATCCACGATATATCTACTCAGATTCGCGATAGATCTACCTAGATCCGCGATAGATCTACCTAGATTCGCCGTAAATCTACCTAGATCTGCGATAGATCTACCTAGATTCACTGTAAATCTACTTAGATCTGCGATAGATCTATCTAGATTCACCGTAAATCTACCTAGATCTGCGATAGATCTATCTAGATTCACCGTAAATCTACCTAGATCTGCGATAGATCTATCTAGATTCACCGTAAATCTACCTAGATCTTCGATAGATCTATCTACATTCACCGTAAATCTACCTAGATCTGCGATAGATCTATCTAGATTCGCTGTAAATCTACCTAGATCTGCGATAGATCTGCCTAGATCCACTATAGATCGACCGCGATCCACTGTCGATCTACCAAGATCCGCGATAGATCTACCTATTTATAGGTTAGATTACGTTAGATCTACGATAGATGCATCCAGATCTACGTTGGATCTACGTTTGGTCCACCTAGATCTACGGTTGGTCTATTTCAGATCTACCACAGATGTACAATAGATGTATGTTAGATCCACGTTAGATCTACCTAGATATCAACGTCAGATCTATGCTCAGGTCCAGGTAAATCTACTGAAATTTGAATAGATAAACGGAGATGTGATAAGCAAAATTGTTCGATCATATATAATGTATGTTCAATTCAACGTTACGTTAATCTATCGTTATACACGAAGATCTATATAGGTAAATTTACGTTGTTTTCAAAAATTTCGATCCGCGCAGAACAAATTGGATTTAAAAAAAACCAAAAAACGAATGTGTAGATCCAAATTATTTTTTTCCCCGTGCAGGAACTATTCGGCGACGAAAAATTCTACATCTACTTTTGCCCAGCCATCGGTTTTTTCCTTCATCCTGTCGTCTTTTTCCCTGACAATGGTCTTTGCAGCCTTATCCAAAGGTTGGCCATCTAAGTCATATATATATATGTTTTTTCTCTCTAATCTAAATACTGTACACGCAAAACACTCGCACTCACACACACACACACACACACACACACACACACACACACACACACACACACACACACACACACACGCACACACACACATGCACCCACACTCACTCATACACACATATAGACATACAAACACGCGCGCGCGCAAGCAGCAAGCACACTTTTTTTTCTCAAAAACCTGACTGTACTCGTTATTATCCTCGTTTGAATTTGAGCACGAGCATGCTTATCGTGAGAAATACAACGATCCAGACGATCGTCGAGATAAAACCGTTGTAGACATCGGGTTCGGTTATCGACCAGCCACGCGTTAGCATCGAGCGCAACGACGTTGTTGCCATCGTCAACGGTAGACCCTGAGACACGTATCGCAATACCGTTGGCATTCCCTCCACCGGCCATATGACACCTGCAACGTTATTCGTTATTTGACAATCGTTATTTCACAAGTACAGTGAAAACCACAAAATTCCAATGAGATATACTTTGAGATCCAACGAATTTTTTTCAAATAATTTTTCATCGATTCTCATTGATCCGGAATCTGGATTCCTTCGAAAAGGCTAAATTTGGAAAATTCTTCGTGTAACGCCTCATCAACCTTTATCATCGATCGATCGTTACGGAGTCGTCAAAAGACAATTAACGCGATGCATCATTAATTAGGGATTGAATTTATCAATTGCAAGATTAACTTGTGTCATTTTACAACTTTGGATAACTTCGTTGTGAAATTTTGACGACAATTTTTCAATCTTCTAATTTTTTGCACAAAATAAAGTCTCGTTACGAGGGTGAACCCAGTAAATGGAGCAACGAATCCAGATTAACTTACAATCGGATGATTTACAAAAATTCTGGACAATCGTGATAATGTAATAATTTCATTAAAAAAAATCTTTACTGCCCATCAACGATCTCACACATTGGTCGATGATCATCAGTGTCCATTTGCAATTCAAGAAACACGTAGCATATTCAATTGCTTTTTTTTTCCTTTTTTTTTTTCTTAAATCGATCACTGACGCATGAAGACGTTGTAAATGTCGTTATATCAATTAATTAATTGTGTAACGTAACATGGAAATGACAAAATTTTTCATCAATGCAGAAACATCGAATTATGATTATTTTTTTTTCTCGCTACATTATTCAGAACTTTTTTATATCTGACGTCTGATAAAATGCATCGGAGAGTATACTTCTTGATGTATAGCGGAGTATATATGAATTGGTTAAAATTCGTCGTTATATCGCGCTCTCGTGTGTCATGGCGATGGAAAAAGTGAAAGTTCGGGCCAATCAATAATAACATTTCATTGCGAGTATCGAATATGCGCATATACGAGCGTGTAATGATATTTTATTATTTTTATGAAAAAAAAAAATATATATATATATTTATATGTATATATCATATAGACGTACCGCTTAGCAAGAGTGTGGGATAGAAACTTCCAAGGGCCAGCTGTATGGCGTTTCTTTCGAGTTCACAAATAGCCGAGATGACGAAACCTGCGTTAACAAAAATCGAGATGGAGAATAAATAAAACAAAGAAAAATCAATAATTGCTCCTCACGACTTGTGCCGTGTGTCGAGTCTGTCGCGTATACAAATAAACCTCAAGCGAGATCGATTAATTGCTCGTCCAAAGGACATCGTCTTTCTTGTTTTTTTTTTTTTTTTTTTCGTTTTTTTTTCGTCCTATTTGTCGAAGAATTTCCGCCTCGACACAGACACAGACACAGACACACGGTACAGGAGATCGCCTAATCAAGAACGTGGCTCTCTGTCATGAATAAATCGAAATGAGCGTTGCGCAAGAGGCCGACAGTGCGAGAACGAATCTAGATATTCTTTTTTTTTTTGTTTGTCATGCATCGATAGTAATAATTATCCATTCCGTGGAGTTACAAGAAAAGGGGGTAAAAAAAAAACTTGATACACGTATTAATTTGACAACGTTGCAAATAAGATGCAATTATTTATCTTCGATATCATCGTGGATATATTTCATTTGAAATATTGCAACGGCTCATCATTTTCCGAAGGAATTTTTATGAGAAAATTTGACGAGTCTCTATGGGAGGAAAGTTTTGGCGAGCGAAATGAAATAATGAGGAAGGACTCTGTCCGGGAAAAAAAGAATCGTTAAGATTCAGGTAGATCTAAACTGGATCTGGGTAGGTATTTTTTTTCGATAAAACTTCATCTGTAGATGGAAATTTTGGAAAATCATAAATCTATCTAGATCCACCGTATATAACGGTAGATTTACGTAATTATGTTCGAACACCCTTTGCTTGTTATGGATGTTCATTTATTTACTTAAATTTCAGTATATTTACTTAGATCTGAGTAGATGTAACGGTGATATAGGTAGATTTAATTAAGATTCAGGTAGATCTAAACTGGATCTGGGTAGGTATTTTTTTTCGATAAAACTTCATCTGTAGATGGAAATTTTGGAAAATCATAAATCTATCTAGATTCACCGTATATAACGGTAGATTTACGTAATTATGTTCGAACACCCTTTGCTTGTTATGGATGTTCATTTATTTACTTAAATTTCAGTATATTTACTTAGATCTGAGTAGATGTAACGGTGATATAGGTAGATTTAATTGAGATCTAGGTAGATCCAATTGAGATTCAGGTAGATCTGATTGAGATCTTAGTGATCTAATAATTGTGATTCAGGTGGAGCTAATTGAGATCTATGCGATCCAATTAAGATCTTGATATATCTAATTGGGATTTAGGTAGATCTAATTGAGATCTAGGTAAATGTACGATTTTCCAAAATTTAAATCTACACGTAGGTCTAAAAAAAACAACTGCGTAAATTTAACCCTTAGTGTGTACACCTTCACAGTGAAAAATTTCGTGCACATGGGGTCAATTTGACCCCAGGCCATTTTTTCACCTCGAATATCTCGGTAACTATGGGCTTTTCGGAAAAAAAGGTTCAGTCACTTTTTGCAGTGAATTGATCAAACTTTAAGGCTGCGAAGTTATATTTACAAAAAAATCTTTTACAATTGTTCAAAAACGTGCTTAAAGTTGATGGTACGGAAAAAAAAAGTACTGTTTCGATAAAAATTCTCGTAAAAACTTCAATTTCGAGTTTTGAAAGAAAACTTTTTAGTGTTTTACAGACAAAAGGGTCCATGTTTTAAGGAAAAAATAGTCCGCTTTGCAGCCGTTCCAGAAAGTATATTTATTTTATCTGTAAACGCTATTCAGGTGAGAAAAAAAATTTTGGGGTCAGCCTGACCCCAGATGCACACTATAAGGGTTAAATTTGATCTACGTAGATCTAAACAATTTTTTTCCCAGGTATTCAAAGTTTTTTAAAGTTTGTTATTTTTTTTGTAAATTTACTTTTCAGTTCAAGTACTCTGATGTGATAAATTCAAAACTATGCATATTCATTTTTTTTGACAACCGCAAAAGTTTCTTCGACGAGAAAGCAGAAAAACAAGTGAAAGGGTTGATAAAACATATCAAAAGGATGCGGTATATCTTACCGAAACACATGCCGCAGAGTCCCTGAAGTATCGTGAGAATAATGACCCAGCCAATGTCACCCTTGCACTCGACGCCAAAAACGAGAATCATGAATACGAGAACGAGGGTCGTTTGTCCGCACATGACGACGAATTGCGTGACAACGTGAGAGAACAAAATTTCACCGGGCGATACACCTGCGACCCAGCTACGGTCCAAAAGTCCCTCCATTCTCTCGATAATCAATGCCGATGAGGTCAGAGCAACGGCCAAGAAAAACACGATTCTGAATAAAGAATGACGTAACGGCGGGAAAAAAAAAAAAAAAAAAAATGAATCGAGAGATAAACAAAAATGAAATTAATCAAACTTTCAACAAAGTCAAACTATGCTTTTTTTTTTTCTTCCTTTCTTTTCCCTTATCTCGTCGCATCGGTTATTTATCCTTACGGTACATTTTGTATTTTAGGTTATTAAATTTTTTAAATAATTAAATAAATCAAATTGATTTAAAAATTAATTAATGAAGAATTTTCTTACGTCAGGATGACCCCAGGAGCGACAAAGTCCGTGAAGCTCGGATCGTTAGATCCGTAGATCGGTTCTTTAAACTGAATCGGAACATCAGCGAGCTTCGTATTTTGGTTGCAAGTCGATAATAAATCCTTCGCAAAGTCTCGATAAGAGTATTGAAGATTTCTCGCGAGCATCAGACCGATTTGCTGATCTAAATGCGAATAACAATTTTTTTTTTTTTTCCCAATCAAAACAAAATTATTTCAATGGCATTGAGAATGCCCAAACGAAATATATTCCAATATGAAATAAATACATATACGTATATATTTGTTGAATAAATTGGTTAAATAACATTTTTATAAGCTTTTTATTAATAATTTTTTGGTATTGTTATTGTTAGTTTTTGATATTCTTGGCATCTTCAATATAGCCAATTTTTTTACAGATTTTAATAATTGCAATAACTTAAAAATCCCAATGAAATTGAGTTTCGAATATGATTGTTCATTCTCAAATTAGTTGGCAATTAAACTTCGAGATTTCTCATTTTTCAGTATAAATGCGAAATATGGAATGTCCCCGGAACGTTATTGCTTGTGTTATTGATGTTACAATTTCGAAATTTAACATTTTTCCTTCATTATGATCGAGATCAGCAGCCACGAAAAGCCTCAGATACGAATTTTTGCTTCAAACTGAATCGATTCATGGTTTTTGGTTTGTCACATTGACGTGGCGATTTTTAATTACGAACATTTTCGCATTGTCTTCGAAATCAGCGGCCACAAAAATCTCCCAGTATTCATTTTCATCGAGATCGAACAACTTTTTTAAGCCCAACTATTCGCCCCGGGGACCCAGTCCAGCAGCGCTGCTCGTGGCAAGTTTTGGCACTTTACGCTTGACATGATAGCGCCTACTCGAGTAGTTTAGAATTTTTATATAATGACGGAAGAACGTTGGCGCATGAAAATAATTTTTTACGAATGGTTCATTCATGATATTGTGTGTACAAAAAAAATTGTGACAATAATTCTCCGATATAAAGCTCTATCTCGCTTTTTTTTTCTCTAGCTCGATACATATGTAGTACCAAAACTCGCCACCGTGATCGCCGATGGTCAATTCCCCCCACGTTTCTACCTCATGCACGAAGCGAATATTTTCGCTCTGCCCACTTTTAACTATCGTTCAATTCAACTTTTCCCAGTGTACAAGCCACGATAAACACTTTACTCGTTCTCGATACAATGTACAATCGATAACAATAACAATGAATCAACGATAAAAATCAATAAATAATGCAATTAATTTTTATTGAGAATTGTACTCACTCGACATATCTAGCCAGACTCTTATCTCACTTTGGTCAAGTGTCTCCTCGTCTGCATTACTACCGAGTAGCATACGAGCCAACAGGGCGTCCGTAAAATTTTCAGTAAAGTACAGAGTACCCCAGGCTTGACCCCGACGTACCGCTTCCATGGCAGTTTCTGGATTCTCATAATATTCCTGAAGAAATATATATATATTTTTTTTAAATTCATTCGATTACTCACAATTTTAATTGTATCCATCTAAACAAAATAAAAAAATAAGCTTTCGTGTCCAATTCTAGTTTTTTGTAGGCTTCAGGGTTTATCGAGTAAAGTCAAAATTGTCGATTCTTTTTTTTGTGAAAAATTATTCAACGGCTCTTGCTGTCTCGAACGTAAATGTCAAAAATTGCACGAACTTACGCAAGAAAAAGTAAAAAAACAATTTTCATTTTGTGAAACTTTCAGAGACAAAAATTTTTCCAAAAAATATGATTTCAAGATCAACCTCATGGCTTGATCTTTTTCGTTTCCAAAAATTTAGTCTTCTTTACGTGGGAAAGTATATTAATTTTTTTTCCCTTACATAACCATTGGAACTGAAAAAATAATGGAGTAAAGTATATTTTGCTGTGCATGGAAGTAATAATTTATTTTTCTCTGCAAAGCAAAAAAAAAAAAAAATCAAATTGGTCAAAGCATCGCGTTGTATTTATTAAAATATGGTGCTCAAGTGTTGGACGAAAAAAAATATTTCTAAAAAAAAAAAAAAAAATTTAAAGAAAATAAGAAAAATGGAAAAACTTACTTTTATCATTGTTCCATTATCGAGAAATTTTAGGTATCGACAGCTGAGTTGTGTGAAGCTACAGTTCTGGGAGACTGGACAAGATTTGTTTCCCCAGTTCATCTCGTGATTGACTATCGCCAATTTTAGGCCCGTTGGATCTCTCCCGATAGCGAGACAAAAGAGTATTACCTGCATCACCGGTAGCGCGAAGATAAATAGCATCACCCTGCAGAATGGATTTTGGGGAAGAAAAATAATATTTTTTTTTTTTTTTTTTTTCCCAACAAATTCTATTCGACGAAAAATCATATTTCGGAGTCGATTCACGCGTATTATACATGTATAAATGTATTTATAATTCTCACGTACCCAACGTTTCTCCACATGCGAAGAAAATTTTTCTGTAACAATGCCTTGATCTTTCCGGTGCTCGTTAAATTGAGAAGGCAATCGACAAAGTTACAATCATCGCACTCGACCGTTGAGTCATCTTTCACTCCTGGCAGTGGTTTACCATTCAACTGTCGAGAAAACAAATGTTTTTTTTTTTTTCGTATTTTCAATCGTAATCAATGGTCAATTGATTAACTTGTATGATGAAGAAAAAAAAAAGAAACGAAATTATTCTTACGTCATAGTGGCTACCGACACCGTTCGTCGTGTCGTGAATCAGGACCTCTTTGCTCTGATGAAAATTAAGCCCTACGACGCCTGATTCCTCGGTAACGTAAACTGGCTCGTCCTTCTTGCCCCAATTCAAGGAAGCCTGGGGTAGAAAACCGAAACGTGACAAAAAAAAAAAAAAAAAAAAATATTGACGATCAACGAATTTATTAAGATTGATATTTTTCATCGTTGGTTCGATTGTTTGATTTTTCGAAATCTCACCAAACTTATATTGTTGGAGATGTTCAATTCGGTGGTTGGTTGATTGTACTGTCCCTGTTTTCTCGATAATTTCAGAAAAACATCCTCCAGGGATGGACAGTTGTACATGGTCAGGAGAGCCCTCGGTGATTCCTCAGCCAATAGTCTACCGCTTCTCATCAAACCGATCTTTCGGTTGTTCGTGAAAATTTTTCAAAAATCGTCATCTTTGACATTTTTTTTTTTACGAATCAACAATGACGATAGTCTTTCCGATTCAACGAGAATTTTGCGTTTGTCTTTTTTTTTTAATTTCCCCCCCACAGGCACTATTTTTCATACCAAAAAGGTGGGCTTAGTGAAGAAAGTTGGCTAAAGATTAATTTAAATAATGACCGAATTGCCGAAAAGTATCACGAGCGATGGGCCTTGTGACATTAATTTTAGAAATTCGACTAATTGTACGACCCCAGCCGGCTATACTCCAGCGGTATTTTCACGAGGTCACGGGGAAAGTGTGCGGAAAACCCGTTTCGATACACCTGGATCATATTTTTCGTGCATAATAATTTCTTTCGAGAGTCTTTAAATAATTACTGACAATGTCGTCCCAAGAAAAATATTAAATATGCATGGATTTTCAGATACTCTTCTTACACTTACGCCTTATCGGCGATAAGGATGGAATGGAACGATGAGCAAAGAAAAATTGACCAAAGTGTAAGAAGAGTATCTGAAAATTCATGCATATTTAATATTTTTCTTGCGTGTCGCTTGGTTTTTCAAATTAACGAATGGCAAAAGATACTCGGACGTATATAGGCACACGTGTGAAGGAAGGGAAAAAAAAAAAACTTCTCGTATACCTCGTGAAGAACCGCTTTAATTGTCGATCGCAAACGATGCCCGTCTCATGAATAAAGTATAACGAACGAGCAATCACCGGTAATTAACGATGAATGCCATCGATAATTAACGATAAATTACGATTGTTCGCGACAATTATTGGAATAGCAATGATCGATCGGAACCTTTCAACAGCTCGGATCATTCGTGCGGTGATCAAAACAAAAGCAAAGCACACTATACAATTCATTTACTCGAGACTATCCCGAATGACAATCGGGGGGAGAGAAAAGTTAACGGAAAGTTTAAAAAAAAAAAAAAATGATTCTTGCTACTCACAGTGTGCGCCTGACGAGCCTCTTCGATGTAATGTGTCGTTATGATGACAGTTTTGTTTCCATCTTTCGTTATTTGAACCAAGTGATTCCAGATACTGAAACACAATGAAATAACCGACGATTTCGTTGATTTTTTCAGAGCCAGTTATGACAATTAATATTCATCATCATAATGATTGTCATTAATTTTATTATTTAGAAGTGTGAGAGAAACCATTAGTTATATTTCGAGAAGACCAAAGATCGACGGTGTGACATCCGGTATGGTAAATTTTGTGAGAAGCCACAGGGATCAAATGCCGCGATTCTATTGGTTCGTAGAATTAGTAGAAGGGTTATAGGAACTGCGTGCGCGGAAAATTGTCACATCGTAAGTCCGCCATATTGCCGAGTCTTTACTTCCCAATACATTTATCTCAATCGATTGAATTATGCTTGGAAGAAAGGAAGTTGAAAAAAAAAAACGCTTAAAATGTATGAACGAAGTCTATAATTTTTTGTACCGGAAATCATATCTCTCGGAACTCATACGTGAAGCTTTTTCCTCAATCCTCTCTCTCTCTCTCTCTCTCTCTCTCTCTCTCTCTCTCTCTCTAACGAGGAAAAAAATAAAACCAACAAAATTGACAGCATTATCAAAATTGATTAAGAAGCAAAGATACTCATCAAATAATTGAAAAATGATAGCGCAAACTTTTTCATAATATTATTCCCGACGTGATTTACATTTTTTTTTTAAATCCTAAGAGTCTCTAGGGCCCTTGGGAACGTTGATTACAAAATTGTTTAAATGGCTATCGGCTGATTGTAATTTTTTTTTTGTTTTTTTTTCCTGCTGGTGCACGCGATATTTGTCGTGATCTCGCCTATCTGACTTGCGAGCTCATGTTTTATTTATCACAGGTGTTTGCGCGTTCTCGACAAGGCGAGATTTTTTTAAAACGTCTCTCTCTCTCTCTCTCTCTCTCTCTCTCTCTCTCTCTCTCTCTCTCTCTCTCTCTCTCTCTCTCTCTTCCTGCATTACTCTTTTCTTGTGATCAACGACGAGACTGTGTGCTCCTTGACCCCTGAACCGTGCGCAATATCTTAGCTGAAAAACTCTTCGTTCGTTCGCGATGTATACGCGGAGAAAAAAAAAAAGAATAAAAAAAAAAAAGAACGCTTCGAAGCTTCTTCGAGATTTCAAACGATTTGTCTCGATCTCTCGGTGAAAATTGCGCAACCTCGGAACGGATATTTGACAATTTTTTTTTTAAATAAAAAACGACAACGGAGAACATATTGAGCACGATATGGATATGCATACATTTTTGGGACGAAAGAGGAGTCACTTGCTCGAGGATACTCTGTCCTTATGTTTTTGACCTTCGATCATTATGCTGACACTGTTTTTTTTAATTTGTTCACGGTAATCGCGTTGTTATCGAAGCTCACGCACGCATCTATATAACAAGAATTATCGAGACTCTCATAGCGTGCACGTGAGTTGGAGACTTTGATCGTGATACAAGGTATATTATACGAAGTAACATGCTAATGTCATCGTTGGAAGGTGAAGAAACAAAAAAAAAAGGGGGAAAAAAAAATTCTCGAGAATTTATGTAACTGGCTGGTGTACTGACCTTTGTCTTAGAAGAGGATCAACGCCGACCGTAGGCTCGTCAAGGATCAAGAGTTCTGGATCGTGCATCAGTGCAACGGCGAAGGACACGCGTCTCTGTTGACCACCACTAAGAAAAAAAAAAAACGATAGAACAGAACCAAAAAAAAACAACAACAACAACCAATGATTAACGATCGATAGGCGAGCGATTAACGAGCAAGGCGAAACGAGATATAGAGTTGATGGAAATGTTCGATGAAATGACAAATTTGCATCAATTTTGGCTCTTCTTTGTTGGAAAAATATTTTTTTTTTTAAATTATTAACCCTAGCTTACCACTCTGGGGTCCCAGGGACCCCAGGCCAATTGCAAAATCGATATTTCTTTCGTGTTTTTGGACGTTATTCTTTCTTCAAACCCGTATAACTCAGAGCATTTTCGTTCTATCAATTTTTGTTTCGTCATGAACCTCTTTCTTGATTGATTCTCTATCGATTAAAAAAAAAAAACAACTTAAATATGTCAATTTTAGCTGGATTTATGGGGAAAAATCTGCGTGGGGTCCACACGGGACCCCAGTGTGATAAAGTCATAGGCAAAAAATAAGTGTTGTAATTTAGGGTTCGGAGATCGCGTTTTGATTAATCCGAGGAACTTGAGTCAAGGGACGCAGTTCGATGTTTCTGGTGAAGTTATAAGCAAAATGATTTTTCACTCATTCAGATTGGACCGACACTTTGAATTTGTTTTCTAAAAAGTTTCAAAAATTTCTCAACATCGCTCGAGCTCCACTTTTTTTTTTTTGCATATTAATCATTTTATATAAATTTTGACCTTTGCATTATTAAAATTCTTATCGATCCAACGATCGAAACGAATGAAATGCACTTGCCTGAGATTCTTAACTAGACGATTCTGGGACGGAAGATCCAAAAATTGTAGTAGAAACCTGAGCCTCTCGACGATCTCAGCGGTGCACATGCCGAATATCCAGCCGAAATACATCATCGTTTCACGAATCGTGAATTCACCGTAAAGCGCGATCTCCTGGGGCATGTAACCGACCCTCTTGCCGGGTACACCGGAGCCCTTGGTCCCGGGTTTTCCACCGAGAACCCATATTTCACCTGAATTCAATCGTCTGCGTCCGACGATGCAAGACAGCAGGGTAGTTTTTCCACAACCACTCGCACCGAGAAGACCGTAGCTTAACGGATTAAAAAAAAAAATAATAATAATAATAATCGAGATGAATTATTCAAATTACAATATGATTAATCATAATAAAAGAACGAATTTATTTTTAAGCTAAAATGAGCTTAGGAATAATCCTGGATAAATGATTTTTATTACAGTAATCTCGCTGGAAAATTGATCGATGTGAGATATAAGTGAAAAATCGTGATTTTAAAATAACATTCTTTGCAACGAGATGTAAATTCGTTGGAACGAAAAATCGATTATGTCGATATATAATTATATATATTAGGGTGTGTCGATAAGCCAAGAAACACAGACATCGCCAATTTTTTGGTGGCCCGACATCATTTTGAACGAAAAACAATATTTTTTACGTGTTAATTAGATGGGAAACCTAAATCCTCGTTGAGCGACCTCTAAACTTCAAGCTACATCGCCCTCTTTGAACGAGGACCTCTTTAATGTCAAAATGTGATGTGTTTTTTCTTTTCGCAAATTCTACTCGAACGTTTCTTTTACTACTTCGATCCGGATTTATCGTTTTTCGGTATCGATGACGAGAGCAGCGCCGAGATTCAAATCTCACGCAGACAATGTGTCGTGTTCGTCGCGTCGATCGTATAATTCGCACGGCGTATAATCGTGATTCGAGAAAAGACGAGTTGAATATCCTGGATGCGAGAAGTAATATAATAACCCGGAAGTCATCGAGTTCGATAACACCGAGAACCGACTATAATATGCGCGATGAATGTGCATATTATTGTTGTATTGGCGAAAGAAGAAGAAACCCGGAAGTACAGCGAGATGTCGTTACATTATTTCTCGTTTCTCCTTGCAATCACTTTCCGTCCACGCGGATATTATTACGTTTTTTTTTTTCTAATTCTTTATGTCAATTCGATAAATATTCCTTTCTCAATATCACATTCACGCCTATTTTTGCCGCAAACTCTCAATCATTTGAGCTATACAGCGCGGGTTACAAGATTCTTTGATCGCGTCATCGGGAAAAATATAGAGAAGCTGGCAATTTGGTCCAAATAAGTGGTCCCAATATGCATCTTCTCCTTTGGTCAGATATGCCGAGATTGAGAAATTTGAATATAAAATAATTAGACTCGAAACCATTCGACATTGTGATTGCTCATTATCTTCATTATTGTCATTATGGTATAGTTATTATTATTATTATTATTATTATTATATTCGCACGGGAACAATGAAGAGACGCGAATCATTTCATCGCATCTTGCATTAAATATCCCAGGCAATTCCGCGGATATTGCTGACTTCGAATAGCTGGTAGTCGGCCTACTTTCGATCGCTCGACATGCACGTATATATATATATATGTATATATATATATATATATATATATATATATATATGAACAAATGCAATATTGCTTTCCTATAATATTTATGTACCCGCGACTCGATTTAGCCTGCAGGTTTTGCATTTTGTCAAATGCCATGAGAAACCGCGCAAAAACTGCTTCGAATTAACGCATTCCGATTGGTTATGTTGCACGTACATATACCAGTGAATGACTCGTTGAGGGAATTTCGCAATATGAATGATATTCATACGTTAAAAGTCGAAGAATCTGTTATTGCAAAAGCTTCGTACATAATTGCTCATCAACTGAAGTATCGTACAGACATTTGTCGAAAGCGGGAGAAAACTTTCCAAGAGAATATGACTGAACATGATTTGATCAAAATCATGAGAAAATGAAAATGATAATCGATATTAAGGATCTTGGGGGGGTATCTCTATTCAAAAAGTGCTAGTTCTGAGTCCTCGTGAGGTCATTCCATGTGCTAATGAGTTGTAAAATTAATTGTAATTTTATGTCCGTGAGTCATTTTCCGGTTAATCGATTTTTTCAAGTGGATACGGAATAATTTGAATCATATCATTATACCGGAAGCTCGCGATCTATTTTCGATCGAATTGTTGGAGGTTCTCGATCGGTAGAAGACGAATAAGATATTCGAAAAATGCAGGAAAAAATCGATCGATCTGTTTAAACTCGCAGAGCGAGATTATTTTTATTTTTTTTTTTTGGTCTTGTCAATAAATTATTCCGTGGAAAAGACTTGAGACGTTTTGTTACTCGTTTAGGTCGGTTCCATCGCTAATATAGTGATAATTGATATCGATAATTAAGAGTAAATGAGAAAATGATTAGCCTTGAAGCCCAATATTGAAGTTTTCTTAGCCCCTTAGAAAAAAAAAAAATTCTTCTTGACTGGAGTTACTCACATGGAACCCTTGGCGACTGTCATACTTAGATTCTGTATGACGTGATTGGGATTTTTGCTGCTCCCATATGTCTTGAATGCGTGCCTGACGCTTACGGCCTGTTGTCGATTCCACGCAGCATTGTTCAGTCCCGGTGTCGCGAGAACCGTGCTCGTTGTCATCGGATTAACGTCGACGATCGACGTCGGTTCGACGCTTTGCATCGTGCTTGCAGAATTCGAATTAACGAGGCTAATTACACCGCCCGAAACAACGTCACTGAACAAAAAAAAAAATTCAAACATAACCGTTGCTCAATAACAGGGATTATAGATTTGTTTTTTTTCACGAATCATCGATTAATGCGCCGCGATAGAAGATCGGTCATTGATAATTATTTATTGTCGAGACATACATTTTTTGTTTGTTTTCAATAAAATGCTTAAAGATATTTTCGCATTATAGCAGCAGGGCAGAGGAGTATTCTAAAGAAAACAACGAACGAGCGAACAAGTTATTAATCGACTGAATTAAAAAATAATGTAAGTTCAGTACTAAAGGGCGGCTCAAAAAAACCTCTTTCGGAAGCTTTTAATCCTAAATTTTCTTTCATAGTCGATTAATATTCTCAATGATACCGAATTTACTGAATTCATGAATCGAGCATTGGTATTCACGGCCAGCATAGTCTCGATTTTTTTTTTCCCGAAACAATGTGGCATGAATTAAGAAGAAATTGTGATTTCCAGCTGGTTAATTCGATCCATGAATCAAAAATAAATTTCATAATATGTCGGTACAGAGCGAATGAATTTTATTCTCATTCGTGTTGTATACTCGCACTATAGCAATGGCTAAAAATGCAGAAATTTGGATACGATCACGTTGAAATCGCATACGATTGAAGTTGCATGTGAAAAGAGCTGGGGGGAAATATAATCGGCTCGAATTGATTCTCGCATCGGTTGCAATCGGTACTCTCTCGTGTTCGTATTCGAAGATTGCACAGAAGTATTCGTTCGTATGTCTGTGTATAATGTGTATCGAGTGTATATCTATGTAACGTCGAATCCTACGCTTTGGGAAAGAGTAAGTATGAGCGCAAGAGACCCCATATGCTCGTAAGATCCCGATGTATCGTTGCGTAAGTGCATCGGTATAGCGAGTAGCTGAGACGGCTTTCTTTTTCGCTGACTTGCACGACAGTGGCACCAACGAAAGAGAGAATACATATATATGTGTGTGTGTGTGTGTGTGTTTGCATAATAAACCCTAAGCTAAACCCAAGCAGTATAGCGGCAGTATGGTTCATTGGGCAATATATGTGTCATTGGACTCGTGAAATTTCTCGTGGTGGGGGAACTAGCCGGATAATGTATTTGGAAAGGATTTTTTGCTACGTCTTCAATTATTTTGTTATTAGCTGTATAAAAATGGGACAGCTCCGACAATCGTGAATACAAATTTCGTAAAACCTTCGTTTTGTGCCTATTGTCACAAGTTTTTTTTCACAAAGACTTCTTCATCGTATTAAATTCGATTCGGGTAATCTTGTTTTTGGTAATCTCGATTCTGAAAAATGTATTTTTCTAATGATCATTTTTTTTTCTTCTTCTTGATAACTTTGATAAACTCATTTAGGGAGAAACCTCGATCCTCGATTATCTTAATTCTCCCAAAGTAGCCTGATTGACAGCTATCAATCTTGGAGTTGAACGGGAATCTGGATTTTGACTTAATTATCGATGACAGTATCCCCCCCCCCCTTTTTCCGCAAGCATATGTAAAAATACGTATATCTAAAATAAAGTTTTTTTGTATTTTTATACGTATGAATAGTATGTGTTTTTGCAACAAAAAGCATATACTTTAGCGTGTAAATTTTTATATAAATTACGTTTTTTTTTTTCCGTGGGACGGAGCTTCGACGCACGAGTCGACGAAAACGAAATTCTACTGCGAAGCTTGAAGAGCCTACTCGTGTCTTCCTATTGAATATTTTTACAAAAAAAAAAGTTTTCAATGATGTTTGATTAGAGTGGGATTGGAAATTTGAGAATTGGACTCGAGCCTCGAGAACTTGTCACGTAAACCCGACGTAAACCAGGAATACGTACCTTTATTATACGAGTGAGTATAGATATTTGGATAGTTTATACCGACGGTATTATCTAAATCGTTTCCCCATAAGGCACATACATATGTCGCATTCCACGTCAACTCAGCCACCCCGTTTTTTTTATTATCTCAAAAAAATTATTCAGTATGGGCATTTCAAAGGACAATATATCCATGACATTTTACCAAAATTTCATCCCCTCACTATTGTTGGTTCTCGAGATAATGATTAATGAAGTCTCAATTTTGTAAAAATCATAACTTCGTAACGACTGATCGGATTTAAACGATTAAAAAAAGAATCTTTTTTATTTTTTTTGCTCTTTTCGAAAAAAAAAAATATGTCATCACCGGATAAAAGCTCATTAGACATTGTTTGGAGTAAATTAACAAAAAAAAATTTTTCCCTCTTCACTGATGCCTTGTTCCATTTTGAAAAAATCCTGCGGAGTTGTGTATTGCCTCCCTCTATCAGAAAAAAAAATACTGAGTAAAATTCCGATTGGCCCTTTCGTGGAAAAAAAAAAAATCGAAAAATTTCCCCGAAAACTGTCTAATGAACTTTTCTCCAATGACGGCATATTTTTTTCCAAAAAGGGCAAAAAAAATAAAAAAGATTCGTTTTTTAATCGTGAAAATCCGATCAGCCGTTACGAAGTTATGATTTTTACAAAATTGAGAATTTATTAATCATTATATCGAGAACCAACAATAGTGGGGGGATGAAATTTTGGTAAAATGTCATGGATATATTGTACTTTGAAATACCTACACTGAATAATTTTTTTCGAGACAAAAAAAAACGGGGTGGCTGATGAGTTCACGTGGAATACGACACGTCAACGCAGCCACGTCAACTCAGCCACCCCGTTTTTTTTTTGGTCTCGAAAAAATTATTCAGTATGGGCATTTCAAAGTACAATATATCCATGAAATTTTACCAAAATTTCGTCCCCCCACTATTGTTGGTTCTCGAGATAATGATTAATAAATTCTCAATTTTGTAAAAATCATAACTTCGTAACGGCTGATCGGATTTTCACGATTAAAAAATGAATCTTTTTTATTTTTTTTACCCTTTTAGAAAAAAAGTATGCCGTCATTGGAGAAAAGTTCATTGGACAGTTTTCGGGGAAATTTTTCGATTTTTTTTTTTTTTTCACGAAAGGGCCAATCGGAATTCTACTCAGTATTTTTTTTTCTGATAGAGGGAGGCAATACACAACTCCGCAGGATTTTTTAAAAATGGAACAAGGCATCAGTGAAGAGGGAAAAAATTTTTTTTGTTAATTTACTCCAAAAAATGTCTAATGAGCTTTTATCCGATGATGACATATTTTTTTTCGAAAAGAGCAAAAAAAATAAAAAAGATTCTTTTTTTAATCGTTTAAATCCGATCAGTAGTTACGAAGTTATGATTTTTACAAAATTGAGACTTCATTAATCATTATCTCGAGAACCAACAATAGTGGGGGGATGAAATTTTGGTAAAATGTCATGGATATATTGTCCTTTGAAATGCCCATACTGAATAATTTTTTCGAGACAATAAAAAAAACGGGGTGGCTGAGTTGACGTGGAATGTCCCATATGTATGATGCATGACGAGAATCCGGGAGCCTGTAATGCGTAATATACCTTGCGAGAAATTCCAGAAATGATAATACACCATCCAATACGATACCTGCTGTACACTCGCAACTCTCTCGCTTATTACATGTACTTAGTGTGTGTGTGTGCTCTATTATGATTCGCGAAACTACTTATTTGTGGGCGCAAATAGAAAAGAAAATAAAGTTGCCTTTTACCCTGGAAAATTGCCAGATTTTGCAACATTGTTTTTGGAAGATTTAACGATAACTTGCGGCGTGAGCTGATTTCCTCTCGGTGAATTGAATATGCGCGATGGAGAATTTCCAGTTTTATTGGTCAATGAAAGTAGATTTGGTGCATTGTTATAATCAGCAGCCATGTATTATGCGCACCAGAGATCCACCCAAATTGGATTCAATTTTATTTCACTCCTAATGAGTATAGGAGAGAGGTATTGTGCGCTATCTTGAGGCTGTTCGTACGCACAATCCAAACGATCATTTTGAAATCTTCTACGTGTGAAAAATTATCTCCAGATAGGGTGAAACCGTCTGCAACCGCACTTGCGTACGTCAAAAAATCGGATGCAACGATTGGAGGATTAAAAGTGTTACAGCACATCGTATTTGGGTGTCAAAATTTTGTTGATTTTGACAGATTTTTCGTAACGTAGAGCCCTCTTTTCTTTCGAACACTTTTTGTACAGTATATGGTGGTGTGTGTCTGTGGGTGAAACGATTGAATATATGCCAAGTAGAAAAATTGATACGGGCCTGTCTAATTTCATTCACCATTAATCAATGTAGATACTTTCATTGAGATTATAATGCTTGTATTGAACGCAAGCAGACAGCGACGAGAAAAACATGCCGATATTCATAATTGAAGTCAACCATCTGAATCAAGACCCAATGAATTGTCGGAAGGCGATTGTTCGAGGTGTAGAAATATTCGAGAGTGATAATCGTTAACTCATTAAGCAACGTGTTCAGTCAGGTGTTATCGGGAAGAGTAGTTACATTCCATTGTTTCCTCGTAATGTCGTGCGCATTCATAGATAACAGAGTGCATGTATAAACATTTCACGTTGACGTATTTGCATTCCATATGATAGTAAAGATTTTATTTCTTCCGGGTATATAAAGGCAATTTTTTTCGTAATGATAAAAACGTGATTGTCCAGACTTTATTTTAGTTTACGTTCAATTATCGTTTGCTCTCAGATTTTTTTCGAAAGATTCGAGGAAAATGCAGACGAAAAATATCGAAGAAGCTTTCCGAAGCTTTCGATGAAAGTTATATAGCAACGTTTAGAAAAATTATGACGACTCTTTTTAGGCCAACGAAAGTCCTCCATAAATGGGATTGCGAGCGGATTAATTCCTGCAATCAGCATCAGCCTATGCAAAAAGAAACTGTTTTTTTATTATTTCTCTGGAACAGCATTGCTAACTCCCATGTCACAAGAAAATCATCGAATGGTCAAATCCTGAATTACAAAAGTTATGAAAGTTGTGCTTTTTTCGTGTCTGCTCTTTCTCCTGAACGTGTTTGAATTTTCATGTTGCGTCCAAAAAAATAGCGCACTGAACGACCGTCATTCGAGTCACATTCATCGTATTACTTATCGGACCAGTGTTAACGTGATCACACCCGCAAGAAAGAAAAAAAAAAACAATGAGAGCCTTACGCTCGAGTGTGCACATTCAATTAGTGTCGTTGATTCAACAGAAACTCTCATTTTCTAATAATACACACATATATTTATGACCAGAAGGAGCGTGTAAAGTGAGAAATGTTTCCGTATATGCTACGAGCCAAGCCTTCGGGTGTTCAATTCAAGCACGCAGAAAAATACTTGATGGATTGTCGAGAATAATAGACCCGATAGACCCGACGATCATGAACATCCTTCGAACGCATCTCTCTCTCTCTCTCTCTCTCTGTCTCGTCTTTGAAAAATGATTGTGTTTTTCTCAAGGGCTCATCGCGGGGGAAAAAGCCAAGGAACTATTCAATGAGCGTTTACTGCACTGCATATGGCTGGCATTACGTTTAAATTACGCACAAACATTACAAAAAGTACTGGATCCCCAATAGAGTAGAAGATCTATTCAACTATATTAGTTTTTTTTTTTTTTTTTATTGTGGTCCAAATTAGCGCCAACGTCGATACAACATATTCGTATATGTATATCTACCATCTGCTATCACGAAATTTCGCCACAACCATAATTTTAAGCTTGTCACTCTAAGCAAAATGGCTATGAACACGAAAAGTCGACGAATGGAAGAAGATTCATCTCCATCTTCCCTTTCACCATTAACCATTTTGATGCTGATGCTCCGTTTCACTTTCATCTACTCAATCGATAACCCCCAACCATGTACTCTTCTAATCAGGTTTCATTAGTCCCTTTTTCTGCACTCAATGTTCATGCTTCTTTCTTTTCCCAAGTCTTATACTTACACAGCTTTCGTAGCTTGTTCATGACGATCGGTGAGGCAGGAATAAGCTCTTATTCCCTACACTTGGACTTTAGCACTTTTTATTCTTAAATTACTCCATTTTAATATTCCATGAAATTACCCAACCTTAATATTTCGTTTGGCTACACGAATCGTAAAATTACTATTCTCCTTGCAGGTTAAGCAATGGAGAATCGCGTAATCTTTATCAGAACTACGCCACTAGCAATATAAACATTTGCACAATAAAAACGTTTCGCGTATGTGCCAGTATTATGAATATGGTGTATAGACATGTGTATATATTATATACTATGCATGTGGAATCGATATCGATGCCTTAAAGGCAGAAGATCGTCACGTTTATGCTTGTACGCAGACACGATACGCCCATTTCATTTCCAGTTATCGATGTATACGTATCACAGATATAGGTAACCCAGATGATATACATCAATGGCACGTAGACACATGTATATATAGACACACGATATTGTACACGTAATATGGTTGCTTGGTATTCAAAAATCGAAGTGTCCAGCCTAGGTGGGGCTAAAACCGTTCATACCGACAGCACACACCGTTGGATCAAATGCTCGGACAAATTGTCCGGTGAAGATCGATGCCAACGACGACGACGAGAGCGATTCAATTCATTGCGCAATATGAAATTTCTCGTATATATTTATATCGAAGACGAGAAATATAACCGCAGAATCTCGAGCTCACCGACGAGGACTATACTGATATACAAATGTACATTAATACATTCGTATGGGCAAAGATAATCTCTAGACTTTCCATGCCATGGTCGAATTTTTCATCGAAGTAATTTATCAACGATCCAGGTTTTATTTTCGAATCCAATCTTTTTGGCCGAAGATCGGGTGAAGCATTAGCATTTTTTTTTTTCATTAAAAATTAAAAAGATCATTGTCGTTTAATAACACGGAAATAATATTCGTTATAACTCGAGGATATTATCCTTCTGGTTTTAATTTTTACTTTGTCACAGCATTCGAGAGATTTATTTTTAAAAGTTATTGTTAAGGTAGATACATATATCGATGGATGGAATTCAAAAAGAGATTATAATTTTTTGGCATTCTTTGAATTCGTTGTATTTATATACTTGGGATATTATCGCCGTGTGCGCACTTTTTTTGCATTCTCACGATACTCGAATCATGCCTGAGCTTCGTAATCGAATTCTAATGAATTTGTGAAACAATTCTTTCAGTATAGCCCTGCTGACTTTGTGCCTAATGATAGGTAATTTAGAGTCGTGGTCGGTTATTCGTGTCTCGATAGTAAATTGTATAAATTAACAAAAATATATATTTCATTAATCGATTTCATTGATCTCGTTTAATTTGACTCAATGTAAATGTCAATTAAAATCAAAAATGAACTTTTATAATTTACCATTCGTAAGATATATGTAATTAAATAACGAATATAAGTTAAATTTACTCGAATCAATATAAGCTATCAAATAATATTCATGCTAAAGCTTAAAAACTTTTTCAAAAATATGAAAGCAGTTTTCGTAATGATTGAATCCTCATTAGAGTCTTTAAAACTTGATTATTTAGAGTCATTTGAAAAGTCGAACCTTCCTGGTCTTCTCTTGGGCGTATCGATTTTTTTTTTCTTCTTCATTGCGATTGACACACGTGACACATTTTTTCGCTGACTCGATCATGTAACAAGACGCGCCAATTTTTTTAAAGAATTTATATAATATATATGTACATATACACATATACATACATACTTCTTTAAAATATATATATATATATATATATATACAGTATTTGGCACTCGAACGCGGTTGACCCACTTCCATCGAAACCCACTCGCATTAAGGATATATATATACAGGACTATCAAAATTTCATCGCCCCTGGGCTCGCACACGCGATTTCGAATAATCGCGAACATGTCGACTTTTTTTTTAGGGTCACGACGTTGGCCGGATCTGTCGAAATTAAAGATGCAAAAACCAATTTCCATCATCCCCAAATTAGAGATTGTAGAAACCAAAAAAAAATTGCAGAAATATTTGTTTAAATTCCTCTTTCATATGTCCTCGTATCTCTATTCGTGTGATGTTAATAACAAAATCCTCCGTATTATATTCATGGTCTCTTGAGACTCGTCAAAGTGCTTGTGGATTAATTTTTTCAACTTTCTCACAATCTCAAGCTCCGCCTTTGTCATTAAAAATCTACAATTGCAGCATTAATCAGCGGTTGAATCGTCAACCGCTGATTTCCACGAGCGATAAACAAAATCCCGAATTTTACAACTGAGCGATGATCAACTTTTACATTGCCATGGGAAATTCCTTTCTCACTTTCGTTTCATTGTTTTTTCCTGGGAATACAGCGGGATAACCTTTTTTTTCTTCTCTCTTTTCACGAGAGCTGCTACATAGTCGCAGCGCTAAGGCTCTCGCGGAGAATCGAGAACCTTTCACCGCGTGTTAGTCGGTGGTCTCGAGCTCCTGGGTCATGAGTCCCGCGTGTGTGTCGTATATTCACCTGTTGGCACAGTATGGCACACGGGGCGTGGAGTAACACAAAAGTGGAAATTTAATGATCCAATAAAATATTGCGTCACAACCCCACGAGATGCAAAGCTTCGAATGCATTTATAATGCATTCGCTTTTGTTTCTTCAATTAAATGTAAATTATCTGAAGCGCGGTATCCCCAGAGAAACTGAAATGTGTATTTAAGAATTTATCCGATACTTAGAAAATTTTTCACGTTTTAAATATAATAAATATACATCAGGTATGTTTTTAATGTAGATATATTTTTCGCTCGTATATATATATATATATTGTTATGAACATGGAGAGTAGCCTAATAAAATACACAGGATAGAAGAAACGACAAGCGAGCTCGTCATTGACAGAACTGACGAACTGACGATCGAACCTTCAGTTGTTTAGGAGTCTCGGGATAAACGTCATGATGTGCGGCCGTACTGTGATAAGCGATCAGGGATCATATTGTAATTAATAAATCCGCCCCGAAAACAAATATCCGCGTTGTCATTTCGTTACATTGGTGTCAGAAGTGGGATATAGGATACGCGAAACCAATAAAATAAAATTTAAAATGATAAATAAATAAATATCGAAATGACGTTCGCGATCGAATAAATTAATTAAAAAAAATAGAATAAAAATAAAAATAAAATCCGGGTCTTGATAACTCAATCGTAATAAAAAAAAAAAAGAAATTGTGATCTCCATGACACATTCGTGAAAAAGGATCGTGAAAATACGAAGAATACAAAAGTTGAGGCCTCGACGACACTCTATAAACGGCAATAAGGACACCATAGGAGGATGTAATAGAAGAATAATAAGGATTAGCTGAAAGAAAATTTGGAATTTGACGAATCCACGTATTCCTATATGACAGAACAAAGGATGTTACGACATTAAAGCTATGTATTTTGTCCTTAGGTCGTTAATTCACAATTTACTAAGATTGATATTTATGAAGAAAATTATACAAATCAAAGTTTACCAAAAGTAAGGTCTTGATGACCTGTTGATAGATAAGAAATCTTGCGAATGAATAACAGTTATTTATGAACAAAATTGAGGTCTTAACGGCACTCCCAGTAGCATTTACAATTGAGCGGTTATACAATTTGAAAAAGAATAAATTGACGTCTCGATGACGCCCTTCTACGAATAAGAATTCATAGGTGAAATCTAATCAACGGACTTCGGAGGAAGAGGCTATGCTCTTTCGGGTTATCTAGGACTGGATTTTCAGTGATTGATAAGGCACGTTGGCTTGGGCCATGAAATATTTGTTCTGGGCACCGGGAAATAGGGAGTAGGGGCTGCCTGACGGGCTTAGTGCCGAGGAGTCGCCATTTAATTTTTGTCTTGAAAAAGACTGTGATCAATTGCTGGGGTCAGAATTGATAGATAGGTTATATTTTTTTTTATTTCATTCCCGGATGGCTTGCAGAAAGAGAAAAGAGTTTTTGATGGGGAAATCCAGGTCCGAAAATATTCTCGGATAGTATGGCTGATTTTTTTGAGGTCCTTGTCAAGATTTACAAAGAAAATAAAGTTTCAAAAAGTAAATAAAATAAATACATCAATATAGTAAAATTGAAGTTATTTACATGGAGTTATATAGACGCTAGGAAAGCCACCTTAAACAATTTTTAAAGAATTTCGTAAAGAAAAACATTGAATTTAGACAATACGTAGATTAAATGCAATTGAAAATAATTAAATCATAGGTAGATAATAGAAATAGACAGAATAAAAAAAATGAAATGGAGGAAAAATATTGGTGCGTACAGAAGTCTACGCTTTTATTTCATCTATTACAGATTTTCTTTGATCCCGAGTTCGGACCATTCCTGTCATATTTTGGTGATGGTTGGCATAAGAAGAGATTTACATGAGAGAAAGGAAGGAAAGAAGAAATTTGAAGATGAAAATTATTGAAGGAATGTGTTTATTTTAACTCGGGATATTGACAGATCAAGTAAAGGACGGTTAGAACAGTGATCATTTGGATATAGCATATAATTATTTAGCTTGTGAACACTGTCCTACCTCAGGTTTTTTTTGTCATGGTTTTCCCTGAGGACATGGACAAATGTCAGGACAGTGTAGGCTACGTATTTCAGATCGAGTTTAGAACGATGGACCATGACACATCATAGGGACATTTAGGCAGTTGTAGAGGCGGCAACTCCCAGGAGGAGAGAATTCTTAAATAGATAGTATATAGTTGTCGGGACGACAACTTTTTCGTAGGGGAGGATAGTGTTATGAACATGGAGAGTAGCCTAATAAAATACACAGGATAGAAGAAACGACAAGCGAGCTCGTCATTGACAGAACTGACGAACTGACGATCGAACCTTCAGTTGTTTAGGAGTCTCGGGATAAACGTCATGATGTGCGGCCGTACTGTGATAAGCGATCAGGGATCATATTGTAATTAATAAATCCGCCCCGAAAACAAATATCCGCGTTGTCATTTCGTTACAATATATATATATATATATATATATATATATATATATATATATATATATACATATTTCGTAATGTTTGAGGTGGTATAGAATTTGGAATTCACGAGCATTTGAGCTATTTCCTGTCTCCTTTTTTACGTGAATGGAAAATGCAAATTCATTTTTCTCCCACGCCACAAATTTTAATTTACGTCGCGCGCTACACTTATCATATCATCATCTAAGAATAACCTCAGAGAGCCCAAAAATTATTTTTCTCACATCCTTGAGGAATTTTTCCAGTCGAAATTTTTCGGAGGGCATTACGCATTCGTGAGAACCTATATACATACAAGCGGAAATAACGCATTTCACGTAAGGCAACTTTGGCTAAATTTCCTCGGAAACAAAGGACTCACTCTGTATGTGCATAAACGTAAGCAAAATTTATATAATAAACTAATATAAAACGGTTCGCGTTCACGGCGCGAAGACTTTGACCCTCGGACGGAAATGGCAAGCTCCGCGTCGTATATAATACGCGCTCGCGCGTCGTCCGGTTTTAGACGAGGAAAGTATATAGTTGGAGGCAACCGGTTTGTACTTTGCGCACCGGTTATTAAATTTTCAGCCTCCCTGGCAACGAATAACTTGATGATATTACTTTATTGTATATATATATAATTCTTTTTTTTTTCCAACTCAGTGTTGAGATGCAGCCGATTCCTCTGATATATGTATAGGATATGCACCGCATATATATATACATCTATCTCGCGTATGATATGTTTTTTAAGGAACCTGACAATGTCATTCAGTCAAGGCAAACGTGAAATAAATATCCGTTCTAAAACATCGTCCATATTTACGAAAATTATAGCGAAACGTTTCTTTGCGTACGTTATTTCGATACGCAAAAGCGTCGAAATTTTTTCAAGTGTCAAGAGTTTAATTTTCGAGAATTCGCAATATCACGCAGTGAATGGATTACATTTTTGGTCTCTTTTTTTCAAATCAGAATTTTCATGGTTAAATGATTATAAAAAAATGCCGAGACCGCACCGAATTATCATCGACAAACCCGATAGTAGGTATATAATAATCGTTATACCGATCATTATGTATAAAAGTGCGAGCGATCAAAAGATATATTGCGTATTAAATGAAAATGGTGCTATTATGATCGAGTGTTTCGATCACAGTCGCAGATGGTTCATTAGCCGCGGCGAATCGAAATGCGGAAGTTTCTTCGAACGCATTATATATTTTCTATCGAATCGAATTTATCTATTGAGATCGAATTTAATCGAGATCCATCATTATACTTGAGGATTGGAGAGAAAAATCCGTGCCTTTTACATCGTGCATGATATATATATAAATATGTCGCATTCCACGTCAACTCAGCCACCCCGTTTTTTTTATTGCCTCGAAAAAATTATTCAGTATGGGAATTTCAAAGGACAATATATCCATGACATTTTACCAAAATTTCATCCCCCCACTATTGTTGGTTTTCGAGATAATGATTAATGAAGTCTCAATTTTGTAAAAATCATAACTTCGTAACTACTGATCGGATTTAAACGATTAAAAAAAGAATCTTTTTTATTTTTTTTGCCCTTTTCGAAAAAAAATATGTCATCATCGGATAAAAGCTCATTAGACAGTTTTCGGGGTAAATTAACAAAAAACAATTTTTTCCTCATCACTGATGCCTTGTTCCATTTTGAAAAAAATCCTGCGGAGTTGTGTATTGCCTTCCTCTATCAGAAAAAAAAATACTGAGTAGAATTCCGATTGGCCCTTTCGTGGAAAAAAAAAAAAAATCGAAAAATTTCCCCGAAAACTGTCTAATGAACTTTTCTCCAATGACGGCATATTTTTTTTCAAAAAGGGCGAAAAAAATAAAAAAGATTCTTTTTTTAGTCGTTAAAATCCGATCAGCCGTTACGAAGTTATGATTTTCACAAAATTGAGAATTTATTAATCATTATCTCGAGAACCAACAATAGTGGGGGGACGAAATTTTGGTAAAATTTCATGGATATATTGTACTTTGGAATGCCCATACTGAATAATTTTTTCGAGACCAAAAAAAAAACGGGGTGGTTGAGTTGACGTGGCTGCGTTGGCGTGTCGTATTCCACGCTAACTCATCAGCCACTCTGTTTTTTTTGTCTCGAAAAAATTATTCAGTATAGGCATTTCAAAGAACAATATATCCATGACATTTTACCAAAATTTCATCCCCCCACTATTGTTGGTTCTCGATATAATGATTAATAAATTCTCAATTTTGTAAAAATTATAACTTCGTAACGGCTGATCGGATTTTCACAATTAAAAAACGAATCTTTTTGATTTTTTTTGCCATTTTTGAAAAAAAATATGCCGTCATTGGAGAAAAGTTCATTAGACAGTTTTCGGGGAAATTTTTCGATTTTTTTTTTTTCCATGAAAGGGCCAATCGGAATTCTACTCAGTATTTTTTTTTCTGATAGAGGGAGGCAATACACAACTCCGCAGGATTTTTTCAAAATGGAACAAGGCATCAGTGAAGAGGGAAAAATTGTTTTTTGTTATTTTACTCCGAAAAATGTCTAATGAGCTTTTATCCGATGATGACATCTTTTTTTTCGAAAAGAGCAAAAAAAAATAAAAAATATTCTTTTTTTAATCGTTTAAATCCGATCAGTAGTTACGAAGTTATGATTTTTACAAAATTGAGACTTCATTAATCATTATCTCGAGAACCAACAATAGTGGGGGGATGAAATTTTGGTAAAATGTCATGGATATATTGTCCTTTGAAATGCCCATACTGAATAATTTTTTCGAGACAATAAAAAAAACGGGGTGGCTGAGTTGACGTGGAATGTCCCATATATATCTGGTGTCTATGAACGAAACGGCATATTTCTTATACGTTTATATATGGATAAAATATTGTTATGCTGCGACATAATTTGGCCGTTATCATTAGCGATTAATCCGACAATATGATAGCGGAGAAAACGCTACAAAGATTTTAATATCTCAGCTCTCTTCGAAACGTTTTCCTCTTTTCGAAACAATCACGATGCCTCATCCTTCTTTTTACGATCAATTTTAATCGAATCTTCGGTCGTAAAAGAAAAAAAAAAAAGAGAGAGAAAACGTGACAAGAAAAATAACAACTGGCACACCTAAAAAAAATGCACTTTGGAGCATCCTTGAGTAATCTTTCATTAATTCCAGCATGCAGGCTGTATCAGCTCTTTCCTGGAAACCTCAAATCTCAATGCACGACAAAAGTGTTATTTCGAAAATTGCCACGACAGCTCACACCCCGAGATATGTACATGCGTTCCAGTTGAATTAAATTATTCAAAATAAAGCTGCCAATGCGACGAATGGCGCAGAGAAAAAAAAGAGTCTACAGATGTATATTGTGTAGTAAAACTGGCAATAATATTTATCGGTGAGAATTTATAAGATGTCGAACAGTCAGTAGGTCGGTCGCAGGAGATTAAAAAAAAAAAATTCACTCAGTGCCTTGATAACGAAAAAATTTGGCAATTTACAAAAATAATAAATCAAATAAACTCGACAAGGTCGAGGAGCTTTATTTGCTCCTTAAAATATCGATAAAATTGTCAACACGCACAATATGACGATAATAAAGTATATTATGTACCAGGAAAAACGCTGAATCAGCGTGTACTATATAATTTGAAAAATTGCCACAGAAAAAATAAAATATATAACTGACTTTTTCCCTAGTCATAAATAATGTATGGCAAGATCGACGATTTCAATCGTGTTTTCATCACTAAAATAACGCAACGTTCTGAGCAACGATGGTAAAATTCAATAAAATGCAGGAAAGAGTGCCATCATCGTTGCACTCGAAGCCATAAATATATACAGCTTATATCACGATAAACTTGCAATTTTCTTTGTGCAATCGCGCACCTGTTCGAGACACTCCGTCAGGTATATGTCAAGTATATTTATATATTGGTAGCAACAATGGCGCACGTAATTCTCGATTGACAGAAAAGAATTTCTCGGTGGGGTCTTCAACACGATTCCCGAGCGAGTGAAATCGATGTACATATGCGTGGTCCTTTCCTCGTCATCTTTTTCCCTCAGAGAAACGTTTCTCGTGACGAACAAAAAAAAAAAAAGAAATTTCCGCAGAGAAATTCAAGCAACTCATGGACTAGCGTGTATGCTGGACGATTATTATTATAACGCCGGATAATAAATCGCGCGTGATATACGCAATCACTGATATCGCTCTCGGCCACGGAGTAATTTCATTGCATCCGCATCCGGAATATTTTATTATAAATCGTTATAAATTTTACTATAAATCGTGGCTGTCGGAGATTCTGATTCATAGTTTCGATTTACGGATCAAACGCGTTTCGATATATTTAGAATTTATGTAATGGCAATTTATAAACATACAAGTCGTTGAATAGATTCATTAAATTATTATATTATTTGACATATAAGCGTGTTTAAATGATCAATCAAATGAATTTGTTCGAATAAGTGATTGACTATATTTATATTTCATTCGTACATTGATCAAGTTGCAAAATAACAATCCAGCTATTTATAACTTCAAATTCATTGAGTAATTGTTGGCCGAGATGTCGTGTGATAAGGATCAAGGATGCACAAGATAAGAATCACTTGTTACAATTAATCGAGCAGAATTGTACAAATTTTAAATACAAAAGAGACTGAATATAACATCAACGCACTGCTATATAATCCTGCACGCGACTTGGCCACTTGCCTTTGTGTCACGCATTCTTTTTTATACCACAAACTGCCGTTGGAATAGTCCTATTCACGGGGGTTTTTTTTTACGTTACTTATAATCGCTGTTCATTTTGTTCCATAAATTTTGCAAAATGAAGGGCTCAAACTGCTATTCATAAATCTCGCATTACGTCTGTGAATGACTTTCTTTGTAACCTTTTTCTCGCACGATGAAGATATGAATAAAAAAAGTGTAAAATCCAGAAAATTTTTGATCCTGATTGAGTATAAAGGTATCAATAGATTTTTCAAAATAGTATATTACACTACAAGGGCCGAAAGTTGGAAATTCCTGCACTGCGCGTGATGATGCCCGAGGCGAAGCCGAGGGCATCATATCGCGCAGTTCAGGGCTTTCAATCTTCTGCCCGTGTGGTGTATACTATTTTTCTTCATGCCCGGTCGAAAGTACGCTGGCTAATTGAATTTTTATACCGATTTATACGTTTTAACAAGTGTTGATGCCTGCCCGACATTGCAGGCACGAGCGAAGCGAGTGCTGCTGGTCGGGGGCAGGCATCAAACACGGAAGAGAGTTAGGTTAGGTTTGTATAGCAAGATGGTTACTGGCGCCAATATTCAAGCTAAGAATGCTTTATTAACAAAGTTATGAAACATGAATATAGTCTTCTATTCTCAAAATTCTTGTTATAGGTACAACACATTTATATTATCTGTTGATTATAAAATAGTTATAGCAAAAATTTATCATATTATTCATCACAATGAGTTTTTTTGTTTTGTTTTAATCACAAATACTTGAACACAGTCATATTATTTATTATAAAATAGTTTCAACTGCCTCCAACTGTCACTCACTAATTACTCCAAAGGTTATTTGTCAATTGCTATAAAAAATTTGACAGATAACCCTTGGATCGAGGGGATCCCTGCGTTTTGAAACCGGGCCTAACTTTCCTCCCGTATCGCTTGACTTTCCTCCCGTATTGCTTTATTTTCGTCCCGCGGCACAGATGGCGCGCTACGTTTCCGCAGGGACGAAAAGATCTATTTTCCTCCCGCAATAAATCGGGGACGAAAATGCGTACTTTCGACCGAGGTATGAAGAAAAAATATTGACTCAATGGACACGTCAGACGAGATTCAACCTGATTCATAAAGCAGCAGCTGGCCTTGCAAGTTTTTTTTCTTTTTTTAATTTTCTGTAAAGAGATGGACCTTATAAAAAATATTTTTCATGGATCATGGTCAGATTTAACTGGAAGTCAGAAAATATACGTCTAGCGCGAGGTAGCTTGAATAAAATTTAATTACACAAAAGTTTTTATCGATAATCAAACGATTGAAAAATCGCAATATCAGAATGAAATATACACGATAGTATTTTCATTAGAAATTAAAGGAAAATTAATTATCAATCAAGTAATTATCGTTAACGATTGTTCACTTTTTTTTCTTCGTTATACGTAATTTTTTATTTTCCGATAGATTTTCGCATGGAATTCCCCGTACGTGTTACCATATAAATTCGAACGTGACATATCACTTTATCTCCGTGTGCGCATAACTCAATCGGTGTGATGAAAAGTATACGTGACGATCAGCGGACTGTCGCGATTTGCACACCCGCGCAACGCGCTATATAGCTCTCGCACGCGTGCGGCCTATTAAAATCGATTCATCCGCGCGATCGTTTTGCGGCTCTATATGTCATACCGTTGTCGCGAGACCTCTCTCGTTGAAACTGTCATCATTATATTGGCGCACGTTCGACGAAACGAAATTAATTAATTTCGTTTCGATGAATTTTTCAAATTTTCTCCAAGCAAACCCAACCCCCTGATGACTCAATTTATCATTTCCTTAGACCCAAAATAAAATTTGGTTCAACGACAGTTCATCGCTCAATGCAATTTTTATTTTTCAGTTTCAAATTTTAGTTGAAAAAAAAAAAAAACCGGTTGAGTATATACTATAAAAATGTCGGGCAGGGGATATTCGGCTGACAGCGACTATACCAATAGATGACTCGTTTAATTGCAAAAAAAAAAGTAACGATAACTCGATTTCATTGGATATTTGTATAACAGTGATGATTCAACGACTGAAATTCAATTCTGGCGCGAAAAGATTACTTCGGAATCGAAAATATTTTTTTTACAAATGATTGAAATAAGTCATGGATATGTTTGTAGAAATTTTCAGTGCGATGTAAAAAAAAAAAAAAAAAGCTATTCCCGTATTGTCATAATAGATCATGTATCGTGAATTATCCGCGGGACTTTCATTTCATTGTATTGGCAATAAAATCGGTAGCATGGAAGGTGAACGTTTAGAAATTTCAAAATAGCCTATGCGAGATACACGGAGAGACAGGACACTGGTCTTGAATATGTAATGCTTACGGGAAGCCCGCTAGAATCGGATGGAATTTTCAATTAAATTGTCAAATTATCGTCTGCTACTAAAAATTTTACCGACGCACGATTTTATCCGTAATACAAGTTACAAGTACTATTATTTTTTTTTTCATTATCCATTTTTCATTACTCATGACATTTATATATATTTTTTTATAAAAATCGACTGCCAAGAGTCATTAGGGCGTAACAAAAATGGCTCAGAAGTGCTGAATGGTATATGGATTGCCAACGTTTTCTTCATGACAGTCGATTTTTTTTTTATCGGTATATACGTATAATCATATCACGTCCTCAAAATCATAATTTCTGCGATAATTTATTCAACACACAAGTGTCATTAAAACGAAGAACAAGTAATTTAGAAGGAGTATGAAATTTAAGTTTGAAAAAAAAATCATTCATGTACAAATACCGCGTAAACTCTGTGACGCCGAGAAAACTGATAATCGTAGGTATTAGTTTTACCGCGCGTCCGCTCGTCACGGTTCACGACTATGCACAGTCGAGAAAAACTTTCGTTCTCAAATCCGTGCGTGCTCATTTTAACGTGACGCTCATCATACCTATATACATATATATATATACGGTAGCAACAATATAGTAGATGAGTAATAATTTTCTTCGAAATTTCCTTTGCATTGAAAATCGTCTGTTTTCTTTTCCGTGACATTATCATTGTTATTTGAATATCATTCAAGCAAGATACTGGGTCAACGAGAACCGAGTATAATCCGAACTCTCACTCAAGAGTACTTGAGTGAGAAGTCTTGAATGTTCGTCATCGAACAATTTTTTTAAAATTACATTTACATTTTAATTGTAATTTGACATATGTTCAGGATCTCGTATGTCCTAAATACATATCAATATTTTTCCCAAGACTCACGAAAGGTCGTACGATATTTTTTTTCTTTTTTTTTCAATAATAACAACAGAATTAATGACATTCTTGAGGATCTTCATCTTATTAAAAATCGTAATTTTTTGTGAGTTAAGAGGCAATCGATGACTCGGTCGAAAGCGAACGAGAAAAGTTTACCATACTTGGATTATAGTCATCTTAAAATATGGTGAAGCGCGGTCTCTTTTGATCGCGCGAATTCGATGGTATAATCAGCATGATTTTTACTGAAAAAAAAAAAGAAGAAAAAAAAAGAACAAATCGTACCCACAGAGTGTTCGACCGAGACGCTTGACGATTTCGTCGATCGGTCGCGATCACAGCTTGTCACGGAAACTTTCGTCTCGCGAGACGGATAACCGGGAGCTGCGACGACGACTGATGATAATGATGACGATGACGACGATGACTGGACCCAAGCGGTACCGGTTTTCTTTGCACTGTATGCTGTACCCCCCAACTTCCTCAACTTTGTTAGCTTCGATTTTTTTTTTCTTTTCTCTTCTTCCCCTGCTTTAATTTACAATTCACGTTGCAATTTTTTGTTTTGTTTTTAATTAACGTTCTATATGTGCGTCGAATTATGAATTTACGCTTGTTTCCTTTTTCCTTTCTCTATCTCTCTCTCTCTCTCTCTTTCTCTCTCTCTTTCGTTTAGCTCAAATGAGCGGAAGTAAATAATGTATTTCCCGTACAGCTAAGTGTAATCCCGTTGATTGAATCTTATTGGATTATCCAACGAGACGTATCGCACCATTAATTAACGATATAAAACGTAATCACAGCACAAAAACACACGATATTCGAATAAAATTCGTTTATTTGTTCATCGATTTTGTTGATTTAACAAGTTTACGTGTTTCTTAAAATTTTCATTCATTTATCGGAAGAAAAAAAAAAAAATCACGCTTTTTTTTTTAATACATGTCCGACTCGAATTTTGCGTTTGTAGGTTAGTGCGCTTGAATCCACAAACGCGATCGGTGTATAATATTTGAATATGATATAAATTTTATATATTTATTTACATGCGCGTGTATATAACAATCGAACGAAAAACGCGGAGGCGCGAGATTTTAAAACGCTCAGATGGCGCAAGCGACGGTTATATTAAACATGCACGGGGTGCCCTCCACGACTTTCGAGTCCTGCCGCAAGACTGATCGAACTGTGAATCGACTCGCGAGTTACAACCTCGAGAACCTCCAACCACTTCATCGTTGTCCTCCTCTATACCTTCTCGAGCATAGACATTCCACCGACTCTCTCTCTCTCTCTCTCTCTCTCTCTCTCTCTCTCTCTCTCTCTCTCTCTCTGTTGCTCTTTAGTCGCGAAGACTCTTGCTCATAACTAAACTTATTCCACGCTGTTATAACACTATTTGTCTTCTCTGTTTCATCGAAGACAAAAAATCAGGGGTCCTCTCTCTCTCTCTCTCTCTCTCTTACTCCCTCTCTTACTCCCTTTCTCTCCTCTCTTTTTCTTAAGGCGGCCCATCAGTGACAACACTAGTCAAAAATCGTGACGTGAAAAAAAATCATAAACCTATCATGATATTTTCTAAATACTCTGTCTAAATAAAATTTATGAATTTCGATGACGTTTCCCGTGATATTTTATTCATAATTTATTATAAATAATATTATAAATAAAGTCTCAACTGACAAAAGTATTTAACGCTGTCAGAGCGATCGAGTCAAAAACGATAGCTGATATTCATATGTTTCCTCACGTGCAGAATGACAGACATATATTGTATCCGAGATTTGCGCGCACGATGACTTTCGCGATTAAATTTCTTGGAAAAATCCCTGGCAAGATACAATTTTTTAAATACCATTGGAAAGTTCACGATTTCATCTTTCAATGCTCAAAATTTGAATAAGAACTCTCGTCTTTATCAAAAGGTATCGTGTCACTTCCGGTGAAAATGGAATCAACTGCCATAAGACCCATGCTAAAATAGGTAATTTTAAATTACTCGTTCGCAATAATTTGCCTGGCAACATACCCTGAAATTTTGAGAGAGCGTTCATTGCATCTCCTTCATTCATCTCCCGAAGTTTCATTCGTACGGCCGGTTTTTTAATTCACTGATGAGCCACCTTAACCCAATTTCGTTCTTGCGATTCACGAAATTGACGAAAACGGAGGAGTCTTTTGTATACAAGATTTTCGTACGGAATTTTTTAAAAAAGATTATCGTGGAGTAAAGGAGTAAAGGAAAAAGAGATGCCGGATAGAAAATTTTTTGGTTTTTTTTGGTTTGTTTGTTTTGATCGATTACACGCGACGATATATATGATATATTCTTCATAGTGTAGTTTTGCGTCAACAGTCCGGAGTTGGCTTTGACTTTTGATGCTGAAATCTCGAATGTATGGGGAAAAAAATGTTGTGGAAGCGAGGAAGAAATATTTTAAAATTGAATTTACATTTGGAAGAGAATATTATTTCCGTCTGTATAATCGCGGGTTTTCCTCATCCATGTCTTCGGGTATATCAGACGCTGCGCCATTTTCAAAGCACGACGTTTATTCGACAAGCGGACGCCGTATCACGCGGTATAAAGAGCGCGCGGTCACACCGTGTTAAACCGAGACGAAGACGCGTATATAATCCAGCCGATAGTAACGTTTTGTTTGATTTTTTATTTTAATTCGTCAACCACGCAGCAAGATGTCTTCTATCGCGAGTATAATCTGTCACGAGAAGAGAGCCCGAAGTAAAAGTGAAAGTCGCACGCAGTCGCCATCGCACGAAGCCATCCAGTTTCGGGTCGTACAAGTTTAAACTTAATTTTAGTGATACCGTAACGCTATATATATATATATGTTTATTGTCGTTCGGGCGCTCTGGACAGCCTTGAATTTTCAGAAAACTAAAAATCGCGAGACTTTTTTACATTCATTTTTTCATCAATTCGATCGAATTACCAATAACAATAAAAATAACGGCGTTTAACGATTGCCCCATATGTCTATCAGGAAAACTTACGGAAATTCATGGACCTTCGAAAAAGCTTACGATCGCTCACGAAACAGCGATTCGACGGTAATACCATTTCCGCTGAGCTGAAGAAAAAATATTTATTCGCGGTCTATAATAATATCTATATATACGGCATTCGCGGGGCATGTATGTCAGTGCTAAATCAAATGATATTT
Source organism: Rhorus exstirpatorius (assembly GCA_963564615.1). NCBI lineage: Eukaryota > Metazoa > Arthropoda > Insecta > Hymenoptera > Ichneumonidae > Rhorus > Rhorus exstirpatorius. Next base: position 28,288,007 of record OY751315.1, on the reverse strand, counting down.
TTCGACTCGGATTCGAGTCAGAGAAACCTGTTTATATTTTATAATAATACGTGTGTGCCATAGTGCATTCCTTTTTTTCCACAGTCGTGAAGAGTCGCGTTACGAAAAAAAAAAAATTGATATCTTAGAATAGCAAAATCCATGTTAAAAAGTTAATTAGAACATCTTTATTTTTCCTCAAATGTCACAGCTTTCGATGAACGAACGGGAATAGCTGAAACATACTCTGGCAGTGGTGTAAGGGGCTGTCGGAATGATTATATTTATCGATACGAATATCATATAACTTCTTAATGGAACTTGCCCCTCGCTGCACGAATACCATTAAAAAAAAAGAAAAAAGGATTGTTGGAACATTCCTGTCTCGTTCGTGACAACCGCGATTCTATTGACCTTGACTCATCAGAGAATCTCATGCTCGTCTTTGTGATTCTGACAAATAAATTGGAAAAGCAATTTTTCGTATCAAGCAGCGTGTCGTGTCACGCATGGAAACTTTCGAAACACCACGTGTGTCCCTCAAGAACAAGAATATATCCAAAGTTTTGCTTTGGGATCTCCGACTTAGCACAAGATATGGAAGAAAAAAAAAGAGCATCGAAAGAAATAGAAAAATGCCAGATTTGTTTTTCTGCTACAAATCGCGTGCGTATAGTTTTAAAAAATGAAGAAAAAAAAATATATATATATGTATATGTGTATGAAAAAGATGATGAGGTACAAGAGAGAGGTACAGCTAAAATTAATTTAAAGGAATGTCCATTATAGTGAGTGAAATATTGTCAAAGGTCGAATGTACAGTCTTTTAGTTTCGACATATATGCTCTCGGGATCGTTGAGGGATTTTCGTTCAATTTTTTTTTTTTACATTTAGTATACATCTGTCTCAAGAGTTTAATATTCATTTCAATTTCCTATGCTCAAAAATTCATGGCAGCCCGAGCTTTTCCCTGCAACAGGAAAAAACTTGTCGAGCAGGACCTCCAAAGTAAGGTCGAGCAATAAATAAAAGTCCCCGATTGGTTCGCTGCACTGAAATACTCATTATTATTGATTTTTTTTTTTTTGAGAAAAAAGCCAAAAAATGAAAATTACTCTTTAGTATTATAAATATTTATTTGATCGAGAATCGTTCGTTGATTGCACGAATCTTAGATTTTTGCGATGTATTTGAGACAACGGGTGCGACAATTTTTTTTTATTTTTTATTTTTTTTTTATAAATGTAAAGCCACGTGTGCCGAGACATAACATACATTTGTCGCATGATCGTAAATTAAAAGCAGGAAAACGCATGTTCGGATTGATTCGTTTGGTGAAAAAAAACACAAGTCTCACGGCAATTATTACCAGACGAGGTAATTAAAAAAAAAATATTTCAATCCACGATCGATTGAAAAATTATTTTACCTATTCAATTTTTCATTCATAAATTGTTCATCGCTTTGTTCATTCATTTATTTATAAGCTTGTCCGTGTAATTGTTTTTTTTTTTTTTTTTTTAATACTTTTGTCATTTAATAATCGTGTGTGCGGCAATGCTGATATAATTGTTTTAATCCCTGGGGCCCCGAGAAACATGCAAATACAACTAAATTTATGCACCGGAGAGCTAAAAAAAAAAAATGAAAATAAAAGCAAACACGAAAAAAAAAAAACGCCGCTCCATCGTACATTTTAAAAATCGATTACCCGCTTATTTTTATCCGTGTGGTTCGTGATCCTCGCCAAAGTCCTTGTCGAGATGTGGCGTTTTTTTCCCTACTGTCGCGGGTTAGCGAGGTGAAGGAAAATTGACGCGTCATTCTTTTGCTCCAGCCATCGTCGCGAAATATATGCGTACCGCACGCACGATTCTAACGTATATCATGTCTCGTACATAGCTGCATCCACATGGGCTCTGGTATTTTTTTTTTTTATCGTTGTTCGATTTAATTGACTTTTACACACGAAACATTAAGATCATTTTATTGAATCAAAAGTTTATGGGATTTCAACAAGATCTGATGACACTCATTTTGGAGGATCGAATACAAAAAGACGGAACCAAATGCCAAATTATCGAGAAAAATCGATTTCATTGAATTGTCAATAACAAAACATTGAAATTTCTGTTTAAATTTTATAATATTTGTTGAAAATAAAATATATGAATTAATATTAATATACAATTTTCAGTTACGTTTTTTAGTCTTTTTTTTTAAACGTCCCATTATAAATGGGGATATATTTTTTTTAAACCCACAAAGATACGACGATAAAAAAGTTTTTAAAAATTCATATTTGGATAACGTGCAACAACGCAAATTGCGTGAAAACGAAATAACGTATAGTTTTTTTTTCTCTTTATCATTCGTTTCATCAGTTTCGTGCATTACGTATTGACAAATGCACGTCAGCGAATCACGAACGATATTGTAATGTTAATGAGTAACGAAAAAAATTATTCCCCATATACTCGTCTTATCTGCATTAAAAAAAAAATCTCATTGAATAATTGATATTCGACAATAAACACGTATACATATGCGCACGAATAAATTATCTTTGTCACGAATGTCCTGGCTACGCGATTTTTATGATATCCTCCAATTGGCGCGTTCTCGAGAGTTTCAATGAGGAAGAAGATTTTCTCGATTGGTGGAAAAAAAAAAATTGATCTCATTCACGTATACGATTTATAGAGACGACAATATAATTGTCGTTGGGCACGTTGTTGCATGTTGTCTCAATGTGCAAAAAGAAAAGGCAAAATGCCTTTTCTGTAAGGAAGCATCATTGTGATAAGCTAACACGAGAATAAATAAACACGGAGAGTTATAATTGCACGGGATGTGAAATCCATTGCGAAGGAATTCAAGTGTGGACTCGGATGTCAGGTCTGAACGTCGAAGAAAAAAAAAAAATAAAATAAAAACAACAACAAAGCGACCGTTATACTGACTAAAGGAACGAAAAACTTTGCTCATTAATCGCGCGATATCAAAGTTCAATGTCTAACCAGAAAGACATCGGAATTATGCTCAAGGAAGATATGTGGACAACATTCTTTGTCTTAATTTCTTAAGGGCTCATAGCCATGAAGAATTTATTCTGGAAATTAACGACGATGAGATTGCTGCAAATTAAAATAATCTCCATTTTCGAATAATAATTTGAAAAAAAAAAAATAATAATAATGATATCGGAGTGTATGGTATGTATATTTTTATTGCGCAAAATTCATCGATGTATTCGAAGCAAATTCAGCAAATTCCGAGCTGACATTCACTCGTGCAGTGGGCTCATCATTGATTCCCTATTATAGCGTAACTTTGACATCTGTATGCGTGATCATGTGCATTGTGGACACATAGCATCGACTATATCAACTCTTGTACAATTTTATATAGTTGAATTCATTCGTGGACTTGGATATGTATGACGATGGAGCACATGCAATGCGCAGACCGTCGTCTCGTCTGTTGGTCATACCGAGGAACACATGCACGACAAAAAAAAAAATATATGTACTGACCAAGCACATATGACACATCGCAGTAAGACTGCAAAATCGCAATTAGAAAAGTTGCGAAATATCTCGGGGACTTTTAAAACGCTCGATCGCTTGATTAACGTGGAAATTCGATGAAAAAAAAAGAAAAGTATTTTCCATTACATCGTAGAGAAAAATTCAATTTTTTTAAATTGAAAAAAAAAAAAAATACTTTTTCTCAAATTCCCTGAAAGCTCTTTCAGATTTTTATTTTTAATCATTTTCAGGATAAGCATTTTCCAATATCGTGGCTCTCTGGATCGAAATATTTTGTTTATAAAAATTTTCATTGACACATAACCAATGATACAACTGCACTCGTATCAAAGTAGTGAATGAGACGCATGAAGAAAAAAGTCTTGGCAGAGATCAACTGAATAATTTCAGCTTTTTCGAAGCATGTCCAGATATTTATTATTTGTAAAATCATTTCTAAACATCCTTAACAGTAAGTTCCTTATCTTTCTTAGATGATTGATCGATAATCGAGACCTAGCTTCAATTTTATCAATAAACAAACACTGGCTTTGATGATCGCGGTGATAAAACGTCAGTTTTTGCCGTTCAGCCCAATGTAAATTCATTGAAATCGAATCTGTTTACTGTAAAAAGGACCCCGGCATATGTTTCTCCGGTTGAAATGGCACGTGTGTACCAGTTTAAGGTAGTCCTCGTGCTACAATAGTGCGAGGAAGTTATACTTTATCATGTGGTACATATACCACATGATAAAATATACACGGCCCTATATAGTGGTCATATGCAGCGAACTTTTGATTGAGTCTGTACAGAAATGACTGTTACACATGGAACCGTGCATATTCAGTTACATCCACACCATAGAATATGCAGCTTACGCGTCGAATTTCCATTCATATTGCATTATTTTTGTGATCGTCGTTCGTAAACGAAACGGTTAATAATTTTGTTCTTTTTTCCTAACATGTGAATAATAGTCTTCTCCTGTCTACAATTTTTTTTTTTATCAAAATCTGGTTACGCGTTTAATTGTAATATTTAAAAAACCGTGCTAGTATCAGGGTACAGCAATGCCTTGCTATATGCTCTACGCGTAATGGCTGCTAACTTTGACATTGAATATCTCGAGTTGGGAACGGTAAATCTGCTTCAAATTTCACGAGAAGTTGGGTACTGGCATTCTCTTCGTCCACTATAAATTTCAACAAATTCTCATTATAAACGCATTTGCACGAGGACTACCTTAAATCTGATTATCCAATGTATTACAATAACCCTACCCAGTAGGCAGGTCACCCCTACTTTTTATCGTTGCTGACTTTAAGGAACTTTTGGGCCCGTACAGTTGAGGCTGCGGGGTTAAAGTACCTGTCATTTTGAAGGTAAAGAATCACGGTTCACGTTTAAATCGTTTTATCTCCGTTGATTTTTCCTATTCATATTGAAAATTTGCAAATAACGAACGGTATCGTCACTGCTCCTTCCCCTCAATGGTCTTGCCTGTTGAAGCGAAGAGAGATTTCATATATCGTGTCTGATGGGAATGATCGACCTCGAGCTATATCAGTTGGCGTTGAATTTGTGAGACGTATCTCGTAATTCTGGCTGGTGCGACGTGAAATATACACGACGTGAGGCTTATATATATGCACACGCGTTCACGTTTCTGCTGTCGTTTCAGGTCGTATACGTGGCGAGACCGTAACGCGGGCAAATACACCATCACGCGCACCAGCGGTCAAGACGTTCTTTGCCACTTTCCCCAGAGTGATTGCGCAATTCATCCTTTACTTATGTCCCACCAAGCACCGTGAGTATCGTAGTATTAGTGATACAGCCGTAAAGCTAACAGAGCTGGTATACCGGCTTCTGACTGGTACACACAGCAGAGCAGGTAACACAAGAACACACAGCGACCAATGATGTAATGAAAAGTCGATTAAATAACGTGTTAGTAGCGGCATGCGCTACGGGAATTGCGAAAAGACAAACGCATCCGCGGACCTTTCAACTCTAGTCGAGGAATAATATGCTTATGGGTATTTACGACACGAAATAGTCGATATTATATGTATATGCGTTAACGTGTGGAGGGAGAGTTCGAAACTTTAGTGACCTCGCCCTTGTTTTTTGGGTCAGTCCCGATTGGATCGTTGGCTGACCCAATTCGAGGATTGCCATTGCTAACCCAGACCTTGCTACGGACTCGAACGATCCTATATAATGCCGCATCACGAAATTTCGTTGCACGGTAGAAGAAAAATTATTTCGTAAAATAGAACACTTTTGTGTGGAAATGAAGTTTATTGCGATTTTTATTTATTTATTAAGAAGTACGTGATATGTTTCTTATATATCTTCTTTAACAGTTTTTGAGTCAATTAACAAAAAAACTACTTGCAATGACCGACAGCGATAATGGGTACGCAGTCGGCGCGCGGCTTTGGCGATCACCGAGTTAAGCAGCATTGGTCGAGGCCAATACTTGGAGCAGTGACCGTTTAGCTGCACGCTGGCTGGCGCATCGAATCGCTGAGCGGGAGGCCATCTTTCGAGAGTCCGGAATCCCTGTGGGGAACACGAAAAGGGCCGACTGTATCGGCACAGGTTTTCCGCAGTTTCCCTGTGCCCTCGTGCAAATGCGATACAGGAGGGGATTAGAAAGAGTGGCTGGCTGTGGAGGGAGGACTTGTGAAATAGGAAAAAAAATTGAACATGGAAAAATAGGTTAGGGTCTGCGCAACGCTAAATATGATAGTTTTGTCAAAAAGAACGTAAGCAATATTCCTAAAAATAAACGAAAGATTCTCCAAATAAAATACACGGAATATAACCAGGTTAACGAAGCAACATATATGTACAATATTGAACAAAAATTTACTTTTGTGCTGCATTCAAAACGTTTCAAAATAATACCATTCTTAATATACTAAACCAAACGAACACTAAAAAGCCAGGCATGAGCGCGAGCACTTGATCAGAATCACGGAGGAAAATCGTGGATACGCGATAGCAGTATTTGTAGCGGTGGTCACGTACAGCTTATACAGAACCACCTCCTTATGATAGTCAAAGAATGGAGAATAAGTCTCATCGACGATGGAAATTCTATAGCTATAAGTCACCGATTAGCAATTCCCAATCTCTGCCGACTCATTTCTCAAAAAAGTTGCGAAGAAAAAAGATTTTGAAAGGGGAAAAAAAATTTACTTGAAAAAAAATTTCGTAGAAAAAAAAATTTTAAACGAAAATTTTTGAAAAACAATAAATTCTTGATTGGAAACAAAGAATTTTCGAAGAAAATGTTTAGAAAAAAAATTCAATTTATCATCTGAGTTGCCCACTTTGATCCGGTCTTTCCTATATATTTTGACAATATATTTTGGAAATCTAAATTGCGTGGATTTTTCTGGTTGATTTAATTAATAAAAGGATAATAAAAAGACGTTGTTTTAATTTACCTAAACTATAAAAAATCATTCTTCAAATCATAAATAATGCATTGAAAAATATATACATTTGTTTTTCATTACTGTAAAAAAGAAGCAAACTCGTGCCAGTTATTGCTATAGAACAACCTAAAGTATCAACGATCTTAGCGGTCTCAATAGGCCGCTTTGTTACTTATTGTAAGCGCACAGTTCAGCCAACGGCCGTGACGCGTCGCAAGCCCACAGCTTTTTGCCCGTGAGTGCACTAGCACTTATGCGGTATCAAACATTGACAAAGCCATGTTTGTACATTATTACGACTTCAGTCGTGCAATAAGCTTTGAAGCTCAATGATACTCTGAGGGTTTCAAAGTGCAAAGTGTAAGTATTTGTATCATTTTTTTTTTTTTTTCATTATATTTAACTTTCTTTACCTGGCCTGCCTTACTTCCAGTCGTTACTTCGTTTTTCAAATACAAAATTATTTTTTAAATTTTCACTGCCTCGTTAGCATAGAATAAATTGCATATTAAATTACTTTCTAAATTATATCACGAATGATAATAATACATTTTGAAAATTATAACTCATATAAATAATGACATGGAAAATGATGTGATAAATTTTCTACCAAATCCGGTCTGATAACTGTTGCATGATTTATCATATGATTTATCACGTGATATGCTAGGTCATTTTTTACATACGATTAATTGTTTTCCCTAATAAGATACACACACGCTGCATACAATATTATACATATATATATGCTAGTAACTTGTATACAACTGTTCGTGATCAAGACCAAATCAGGCACTTTAGCTGGGCCGGATCAAGAGCCAGATAACTGCCTGATCATTGCCTGATCTGAAACTTCGTTACCGGCCCGATTTGGACCTGATACGTAGCCTGGTCAGGACCGAATTCGGCTGATAGGGCAAGCCTGGTATGGGCCGCATTCCAGCCTAAATTCCATACTAAATTTCTACTCGGGAAGCTGCTGCGTCGTTGCGGTTGCATCGATGAGATCTTTACGGCAAATTTCTGCGAATACTCGAGCGCGTATTTCCGTTTGGCAAAACTTTTCATAAATCCTGCGACGAAAGGAATGAGAAACGAAAAAATTATCGCGATACCCGGATAAAGAGCTGTGGACCGATGATAAATATTTGCACTGGTAGAGAACTCGCGCACGAGACTCCTCGACCTCCTTTTTCCAGGCGCTACAAACACACCCCGCGCTGACACCAACGATATCTATACGTGTGCACATCAGTGTCTTGGAAAGGCGAAGAGCCATATCCTGCGAGCATTACTATCTCTTTCTCTTTGGCTTTTTCGCACGAGCACGATAAAAACTACATTGTTAGCCTCAGCGATAAAAGAAAAAGCAAGAAGGAAAAAAAAAAGAAAGGAAATTGATCGTCGGTGAAATGCTCTTATCAATTATTTTATTACGTTTCGACGTGTTTATAGACGTCGCGTGCTTTCGGTGAGCGCATAGAAAATATTTCGTGCGTTAAAAGAGAGGCACTTGTGGAAGGTATACAGATCTTTACGTCGTGATTATACTATATATATATACGAAATTGAGCGCCCGCCTCGCTTGAGTTCCGATCCAACGATTTGATATGAAATTCGTGTGGAGCACGAAGAAATCATGTAAATTCGAACAGTATATAGTACATCACCGACTGATTTTTTTTTTCGTGCATCTCAAATTGATCGCAAGACCCTCGGGAGAGTTCGTTACTCGCTTCGTATTTCATACCGAAAAATCACTCGCTTGGAAACTTTATCGAAATTTTCCGTCAAAGATGTTTATTTTTCAGTAAAACTGCACGCAATCGTACGATCCAGACTTTGTGCAAACAACTCGAACTTGCGTTGCATCGAGAAGATAATATATAGATAACGCGTGAAGAAAAATTTTAGATAAAAATTATTCTTTTATAATTGATATTAATGATTTAAAAAAAAAGAAATAACTCACAAGATCAAAAGATTTTTATGATTTATTTTTTTTTATCCCATTGGAAAAATTCATTTATATTTCAAACGAATAATATCATTGAAAACGGTCCGCAAAAGTTACTGCAAATTTAAGGGGTAACACCTCTCTAGGATTTTAGGAAATTCGATTTTTAGTTTGGCTTAAAAAATATTTTGTTGGTTGGTCCTATAAGTGAAACCATTTACTACTTATTTTTTTGGCCAAAAATCGAGTCATTTTTTCAAAAGTGCACCATTTCTACAAAATTTTATTTAAAAAATAACCCCTGCGTAGTCCCATAGGCAATAATATGTAGACTATAAATTTTTTTAGTTTTTTTTTCCCAAAGTCTTATACTTTATGAGAAATCCAACCTCCCGTGGAGTTTTAAAAAAATTCCATTTCAAAGATTGCCTCTGTCAACGCCATTTTGCATCGAAATTATAATAAATTTTTTTTTTCATACTTCAGTATGTTAAATAAACCCTCTGAAAAAAAATCCTAATTTCTTTTGACAAACTCCCAAAATAAATCGTCAAAGTTAGGCCTTTTTTCGACCGTTATAGAGTGGTATTGTCCCCTAAATAAAAACGGGGAAGGATTTGGGGAATCAGTGAAAAGCTCGAGATTTAGACGAGAACCACGTCTGACACGAACTGACACGAGCTACTGCGGCCTCAGTGGTTCAATGACGTTGCGTGCGGACAATGAAAATTGCAGAATTTTTTTTTCAACGCCGCGTGTTCTCTTCGTCATTGAACCAGGATTTCGGGGCTCGCAGGCTCAAAGCATGCGAACGACTGGCAAAAAAAAAGTTATTATTCCACAAATAAATATATGAAAAATAATCGTAGCATAATTACCAAAAATTAGTCTTGAAATAATTAAAAAATAATATTTTTTGTTCATTTTTCCAAGTTATCGTTTTTGATAGATACAATGAATAATTTGTCCCAGCTGATAGTTCGTTCGGCGAGCATAAATGACACAACGGAAATGCGACATTATACAATTCGTATGATTAGTGGTGTAACGAAATAAACTTTCTTGCTGTATACACACACACACACACACACACAGCTAAAGAACAATTACGTACAACACGAATGTAGTTGAATTATTCCTGGCAAGTCTCTTTCACCGATGACGAGATGATCTTGCGAATCTTCGTATCAAACGGGGGAGAAAGTTATTGTGTGTTGTATCGAACGGTTTCGGCCATCTTGCGAGAAAATATGCCATCGCGGTAATATATACTCGACGTCTGCGAAAGCCTCTGCACGGTCTTACGATATCGAATTAACTTTGTAATTATTATTTTATTCGCGAAAAAAAAAAATTAATACTATAACAATAAATAATTTTTCGTAACACAATTTGCCACGAAAAGCCGAATCGATTGAAATGAAAAATGAAAAAAAAAAAAAAAAAAAAATGCCTTGGACCAAATTTGTAAAACTTTTCTCCGTATCCAAAATCTCGGCACACCTTGCTACATTTTACCAAGGTCGCGAGTCTCGCGAGCTTTGAACTCACGACAAAGAGAAGCGTGTCAAAAAAAAGAAAAAAAAAAAAATAAACGAAAATTACTGTACGAAGGAAAGAGACACAAAGGAAGAAGACTCAAGGCTACTGTTCCTCCTCGACGAAGCGAAAAAGTGTATGATGTCTTCTCCGCCTCTTCTGCTTCTCTTTTTCACTCTCCAGTGACTCCGGCAAGACTATATATATGACGTTCCAGGCAAGGTCTAACGGAAAACATATTTCTGACGTTCGAGTTCGCAGATTCTTTTCGTGCATAAAAAAAGCGAAAGTCCCTCGTACGTGCGCCCGCGCTTGGAAGTGAGCGAACTATCGTGCTCACGTTTCGACATCGTCTCGGAAAATAAAATCCGGCAATGTCGGAATTCACGAGATGAGATGGGCATTTTTTTTTTTTCCCGGACAGGTGCAAGACCATCGAGATCATCGGTGAGAAATTTTTTAGTATGCCTATCAATATGGAACAAATCAATAGCATTGACAATGACGTTTAAATTAAATATTTTTTATTTCGAACTATATAGCTGATGGTGACTTTTTTGGTTTTTCGTTAAAATCTCAAAGTGTTTCGTAATGAGTATAGAACTAATTAAAAATAATTGTCATCAAGTTTTTTTGAAGCTCGACAGGGCTAAACGTGAAGGTGTCGTCATTATAGTGTTGTTTTTTTTTTTTTTAATTTATGATTAATTCGTAAAATTTCTGGAAATATCGAATCTTTGTCGTTGAACGGAAGATAAAGATTCGTCACATTAAACGTGAAAGCGGTAATTCTGTGTTGGCAACGAGTTACATAAAGCCCACAGGGAAAAAACCAGCGCGTATTCGCGCTGCATGGGATTCGGAATCTCTCGCTTCGATTTGTACATCGATGCGTCATTTTATTGTACAGCTTTCGAAAAGAAAAAATTAGCCCTTGGTGATCGCACGATTAATTGGCACGTGATTGAAATGCCTGCAAATATAACGGTGTCAATATTTTTTGGTAAAAAAAAAAAAAAACAAATCATCGTCGACCGAGGACAAAAAGCTACAATTACGAGCAAGCATCAAATTGAAAATAGATCGGTTGAGATTGAAAATAAATTTTGCTTGGGCGACCTAAATTAATAATCGTTTATTGTCAATTGTTACGAATAAATTCAAATTTATATGTCAAAAAAAATGTAAGCACTCGAGTTTCTTCGAAGCGTTAGTTTTTGCGAGACGCGCGTCTAACAACGTCCGCTTACCAAAAAAAAAAAATGAGTGACGTCCCAGGAGCGATCGATCGTTCGACAAGGTGGTAAAAATTCTTGAAAGGACATGAATAAAACATACGGCATGTACGTTCGTGGCACTGGCGTTTTTTAAAGCTTGAATTATGACGACAATCTCTGTTTATCGATTACGAGATGATGAATTGTATGCTTCATATAGTATAACAAAAGAATATAAAAAAACGAAAAACCCTGACGGATGTTTTTTTTTTCAACTCTTCTGCATACCAAATTTTTTTTATTATGAACGAAAAAAAAGAAGCATTAGCAATGCAATTTTAAAAAAATGTATGTATATTTACTGGACCCCAGATTAATTTAAGCAAATTTATTCGTGTCCTGGAATTACATTGCTGTTATAGTTAAAATGGTACGTAATTAAAAAAAAAAAATGCCAATCATGAATTAATTTGAATTGAGATGTTCATTTTTTTTTTGCTCCAAGACCGTAGAACGTAAATTTTATGCACGGTGTGAGTCAGAGTTTTCTCAAAATATAAGCACAGTCCGAAGCACCTGGAAAACGGTGAAGATGCATGCATGACGTCACACGAATGAGCGTTCGCATCAGTCTGTGAATTTTTAGTTCAAACATTGCGCTGGAAACTTTAGCGACAATCTGCGGGCTTTCTCAGGCACGAGCCCCCACAAAATACATCGGCATTTTGCGTACTTTTTTTTTTTCTTTCTTTTTTTCAAGTGCTCGGGAACGAGGAAAAATAATTGGGCTGTATGGAAAAAATCTCGAAGAGTCTCGAAAAAGTGCCTTGAAAATTAAAAAAAGATTTATGTCTCATTGACTTTATGTTGAATGATATATTTTGCGATGAGTCGGTCGGATCCTTGAATAAAATGCCGAAGGTCTCGAGAAATATCTGCCGGTCGTTAAAAAAAAAAAAATATCAAAAACGAGCGTCACTACGACCCACGTCACGTATATTCAACCATTCGACCATTATTCCTCGGAAGGCTAAGCTCAGACGAGACTCTTGCTGCATTTCTCGGTCCGCTATATGCTCTCGTATATATACGTGAAATAAATATATACATATATGAATAAAACGAAAAATTATAATATCGAGACCTGACCTTGCATATCACGAACATAATTTAGACGCGATATTTCACTCTCACGTTTTACGATAGAACTAATGAACGACGATTGCAAAAAATAAATAAAACATCTGAAATTTTGGTTGTTCATTAAAAAAAAGCTTCGTTCGTCCACGATATTACAAATCAAAATACTAAATTAATCGGCCAATTTCCATAAACTAATTCCACAGTTTTCCCTGTCTCGCAGAGACTTTTGTTGAATTTTTTTTCGGCGCTCTCAATATTACGAAGTTTTAATTTAGTCGAAAAATCGGTATTGATGTTCTTGAGTCTCTAGCTCGTATAATTTTTTGGGCTATCGAGCCATAATTTTCTACGTCAATTGTGTACAATTCAAAGGATACTCGGGAATTGAATTCGAAGAAAATCTATGAATATATGTTCTAATTTAATGAATCGACGATTTTTTGAAAAATGCTCATTGAAAGTCAATCGACTACGATGAAATTTAAAATTATTTGTCGCCAATAAGTCTCTAATTTTTGTTAAAAATCCTTCGAGCTGTCATTCTAGAGTTAATTTTTACTCAACGACTATATATATATATATATAGTCAAGCAGATCCATAATTCAAGGCTTTTGGTTGATGATAAATTTGTTTACGATTCACGCGCGGTTTTTCTTTATTTCTACTCTTCGATTCTATTGGATCGGTAGCTTCGGTGCTGCCATCTCGCAGATCGATTCTCCGGAGATCGGCAAAGTCGTGGCCGATCGAGAAAGACGCACTTTCGGTCGTCGGTAAGGTCAACGTACCAGTGGTCGACCATCTAAGGCTATGAGAGCACTAATTTCAATATTATTTTCATTAAATTCTATTGGACACATGAACTATTAGCGTTTGATTATGAAAGATATCTACATCCTAATAAAATAAAAATAAAACTAACGATTTAGTCATTTTTTTGTTAATTAATCGAGATAATAATCACTGGATCAATTGTACTATTATTAGACCACCCAAAATTGCTAATGACCCAATTATCGACCGCCATATGACCCAATGTTCGACCATATTCGTCAACTGATTATATTTCTAAAACTTTAATGATAATACTACTACTAATCCCAATAAAGATACATCACAAATATATATTTATTTTCATAAAATTAACAAACATATTTATATCCATGAGCAGAATAATTAACACTAATAAAACATTTATCCATATAAATGTAAGGTACATTTTGAAATAGCTCTCTCAAATGACTTGGGACAATATTTGAGTAGAATAATGAGTTTAAAATTTTTATTTATTTGGTTTTTTCGGTCTCGTATTTTTTGTCTTGTTCTTATTAGTTTTTTTTTCTTAACGCAGTTCATAAACTACGCGTTATGAATCTTCGAAAATTCGAATAGCTTGACTGGCAAATATTTAAACTAGTCTCGCGACGAGACTAGAATATAGATACAAAAAATTGAGAGATAGTATTAACCATATCGACAACTTGACATTTTTTATACCAAAACAGCTGGGCTAGAAAGCCCCACGAAAAAATCCCCGAGCAGCTTATGTGATTTTCAATTATTTAAACTATTCTCATTACAATACTCAGATATCCTTCATGAATTTAAAAAAAGTTATTCCATCTCATCAGAAATATGATAATAACCGAACGTGCATGAAAGATCGATGTGTCTTCGTTTTTTTTTGCGACGAACGAAACTGGCTTACAAAAAACTCCGAAAAAAAAACACTGATCATGGGCTTATTGATTTGCAAAATATTTTTTTACGGCACAGGCATTGAAAAGCCACTTATCGACGCCTATTAACGATCCGTAAAGTAGCACTTTTCGTGGCTACCTTTGCAACTGACACAAAATAGTATATTATGCGGCAAGCGCGTAAAGTGACTATTTTCGAGCGAGGTTATGTTTTTAGAACGAGCCTTTGTTTTTAGAACGAGCCTATGTTTTTAGAACGAGGCTTTGCCTGGTGAACCAAAGGCGCCTTCGGCTCGCCTCCAGCTCGCCTTCGGCTCACCAGGCAAAACCAACGGCTCGTTCTAAAAACATAACCTCGCTCGAAAAAAGTCACTTTACGCGCTTGCCGCATAATATACTATTAACGAGTCCATCGGGACTAATATATTCATTGCAACATATATAAGCGGTGTATTACATATTACACGTACGCACAAGTAGTGCCGCAATGGGAGATGGGAGTGGATTAACGCGAACCCATATGTCCGAATTTGGAATTTTCTAATTAATATTCCATCCTCGTACAAGTCGATCGCGTCACAAGAGAGACGCACTTGACGTGTGCTATCCTCTCATTACGAAGTAATAGCGTAATAGAGCTTATGGCTGGCGCACAAACTTTTTTTTTCTATACGTCTCGTATGGTTGTTTATGTGGTTCTATATTATAAGTACAATGAAGTCAGTTATGTATGCGTACATATTTCATAATGCCTTCGCAATTCAAGGCCGAATTCATTATCCTGTGACGCTTTTCGTTTGAAAAAGCGATATGTAATTAGCCATGAGCCACCATTGACATTTCGTAAGCCACGTTACCGAATTAATTTTCATTTTAATCCCAAAAAGATATTCCTTAACTTGTACCTTTCCTTGCTACGTTTCATTATATTCGTACGTAAAACTATTTTACAACCATACTTAGCCAGCCTCAAAATCTTCGAAAAAAAAAAGTTTGTGGCTCGCTTGACTTTTAATGAAAACATTTTTCGAAAAATTTGGAAATTCTCATAGTCGCGATGATTTGGCTTGAGTATCACAAATTTGCATGGCTATTCTAATTTTTTTTAGACAAATTGGAAGAGCTATCCAAAAGTTTTCGAAAAAATTGTATAGCCATTTGGTGTGAGTTCACTGCATCACAATAAAAATAACAGAATTATTTGAAAATTTTGAAAACTGTCTTGGCAATTTGTAAATTATTCTTTGTATTTTTTAAAAGGAAAATAATAGTTTCCTCGGATGCCAATACTTTTCTACATTCTTTTGTTTTTATCGCAAGATCCATATTCCCCCCTGGCTATCCGTCTTATGAAGAACGAATGAGAAATATCATCCGGCAAGTGTGCATCTCGAAGCTCAGGAGTGCCCTCCCCTTTGCCCTGAACGCATTAACTACAGACCCGACGACTCGCCCTCATTGACCGTTGCCCGAGACTGGTTTTCTTTACTCGGACAAAATCATCCGACGTGGTCCATACCAAATATAACACATTGTATATATATATAAGTGTATTGGCTATACTCGTCATCGCCTTTCACTGCGAGAGTATACCGAAGAGAACTCTCAGACGTTCATCCTTGTGTATGGGAAGGTGGGTTATGGTGCACGAGGCAAGAGAGCGGAAGAACAGATGGAGGTGTCTCGTGGAAGGGAATCATGAATCGTTTCTGGGATCACCGCCGAGAACGAAACGAAACCATTTTCATTTTGCAGACAATTGTTCCTATTAATTTACCAACAGAGAATGATCTAGCTCGATCGGACGATATACTCGTTGAAGCAAAAGTATTCGTATAGTAATTTTTTCAAATAACTCTAAATTTCATCAAATTTCAATTAATATCATATTACCGGCAATGGCAACTCATCGTTGAACTCGAAATTTTAGTTCGTTGCCTCAAACGATTTTTAATAAAAACAAAAAGCCTTTTCAGCACCGACATCGATCTGAAATTTATCTAATTAAATTTTTTCTGATTTCCTAAAATAATTCCAACACTTTGGCGTGAGTATTTTGAAAAAAAAAACAAATGCATATTTTATATTCACGTGAACACGGATCTCCCTCTATACGAGAAAGCAAAATATAAATGAAATATTTGGGAGTTTACGATCAGCAATATTTGAAACAAGAATGTGCTAATGTAGCCACACAAGGGAAGTGTTCGAGCTCGACATTAAGAAATAAACACTTTGGAGGAGCTCTTAGCTACGAGCTTTCTATTTTTTCGGAATTCTCGATAGATATTATTTTTAGAAATCTCGTTGAAAAAAAAAAAAATAAATAATAAAGTCCTACACCAATATAATATAATACACTCACATCGGAATCGACGGAATCTCGCGTGTGTATGCTTATACGATTACTGTGCTATGGCGGAACGAGGACGTTGGAATCCCCATTGATTTCCCCGCAACTCTCCTAGTTAACTAAGATGGCAATATATATATATTATACACACACATACATATATATTCACGCATATAGCGGGTGAAAGCCCGATCGTCTATATAGAGGTGTAAGCTTGAATGGTCGCCGAATCGCGGAAGCGATATTGCAGTCATTACGATTACCAAGCGTGGCACACGCACGCTACTAGAACAGTATACTATTACTAATATATAAGAGCACCATATACTCAATATCTGTGTACATAAAACATTACTATACGTATATATATATATGTGTGTATGTGTGTGTGTGTGTGTGTGTGTGTGCGTGTGCTTGTGCGTGGGGAGACCTTTGAAAGGCCAAATACACGGCATTGCACGATATACGTCAAGCACCAACAGTGATCGGCATCTCAGACAGAACCGTGTATCATTCAGGGTGTCTTAAAAATTTTCTTCAATCAAAATCGTCTAGTAATCTTGCAATATCACATGGGCAAATAATTATTTCGCAAATTTGGAGTGATTATAAATTTAGGGTGAGGGTATTTTACATTCAAGATATGATTATTAAGATGGCACGATTATTTTTCTAAAACGACAGGGTTCCTCAAGAGTCTACGCGATGAAACACCCCGTCTCTCAATCCTATCGAAGAACAGATATGCCTATTTTTTTTAAACCTTCATTCTCCGCATTGTTCAAATATTGCTGTAAAAGTCGAAGAAATTTTCACTGTACCAACCCTAGAACTATACGCTTGCTGGGTCTGCAACTATTAGCTGCACACTGGGGCATCGGTTTACCCCTGACCTTCCATAAGCTGTGGCTCTTTCTCTTTTAATTGCAGCACGAAGCTTTGAATGGTCATTAACTTGCTCCATGTATACATCATAATGAAGAGATTGTATATGTTTTCTTAATTAAATGCAATTCAGTGAATCTTATTGAGGTATCGATGTATATATCCGACTTTTTTTCGAAGGTGCATTAATTTTTCGGGAATATGAAAAAGGTTTACGTATATATAGCTCATCGTAAACTGTCAAAGCTCGGAATACCTTAAAAAAATTTCATTATAGTTTTTTTTTTCGTCAGTCGGTGTTCCATATTGTCTTATACAGTGCAACAATTGTGTGCCGGTAATATTGAGCTTGAAAAAAGTTTTTCTCGGAAAAATTCCATTCATTTTTAACCTTCGGATACGTTACGCAAAATTACTGCGGCGAGTATAACCGCGTGTCTCTTCATATTCGGCTATTTCCGGTTATTTTCACTGACGTATGACTCAGAAGCAAGGCATGAGGTTAATACAGTCCGACCTCCCAATAAGAAACCAAAAGCCCCCAAGGGGAAGAGTTTTTCCTAGAATTCGGATACCTCCACCAGGCGCGCGCTCCGCACTCACTACCTCTGTCTGTCTCTCTCACTCTTTTCCTCATGCGATCCTCTCGATAAGAAACTCTCGAAAGAGTTCCCATTTGTTTACATCGCCCATGCAAAAACGCACACACACACGCTCACGCACGCACGCACACATTCATTTCCACGACAATGTTAACTCTATTTTGCCCGAATAATCTCTCCCAGGCTGGTTTCTTCACCAGAGGTTCGCGCACAAAATTCTCGAGCTCGGAGCTCGAGTCGTAGTGGGGGAAGTGCTTGAGCGCGAAACTGGGGAAGGTTTCTTATTACCGGGTTTCTTATTGGGAGGTCGGACTGTATTTTCGAAACGTGCTATCGAAATTTTTAGATCTGTTACTTGGATAATGTTCTGTACGGCCATATCACCGTGATTGGCCACAACCAATGTGAACGATGGACACTCACTCTGTGCTCCTTAACCTACATATACCAGTTTTATCTGGCTCTCGTAACCAACAAGTCCAGGTTTGTCATTTAATAAATTAAATAAATAGGTATTGCGATCTTTTCACGGTTGCGGTATATAAATCTACATACAAATACAGACCCAAATATAATTTACGCGTACATATACGTTGCAGCTTGCATAAATATTCGCTGAACGCGATACTTGTAAACCTCAAGGACAGTTCAACTACGAATATTTTTGCTTCGTCCTTTTTATTTGGTTTTGCAACGACGCTAGAATATCTTGTGTAGTCGATCGACGAATTGCAATTTTATTTTCTTCGATTCTTAGCAATAAAGTGTAGTATGAACGAAGGAGTACGTTTTTTTTTTTGCCAAATTGACAATTTTAATTATGTAAATTTCGAAAATAAAATTACGAGAATGTTAACTTGATCCATCGAATTTTGAAAAATGTTTCAACACAATTGCAGAAATTAATTGCCTCGAATCACTTAATACAAATTACTCATATTAAATTGTATTAAATTTAAAATAATTTGGTTTTAACCAAAAATTAAAATCCTACCTTGCAAGACCGCTGCTCCAGCTAAACATTTTTCTAATCCTCTCCGCCTGCGGATCGTCCTTCGTACTCGTCATTTTTCGTGCGATTTTTTAAATCCGCTATCTCCTGTTACGCGTCACTTCGACGCGTCCCTCACACGCACTAATAACGCACACGTGATGAAATAAAAAAAAGTAATAAAAAAAAAAAATAAATGAAATATAATGGATCCTCAATTGATCCGCGCGTCGATTAAACGATTGCACATTATTCCATGAAATGTTTTTTTTTCTTTCTTCTTTCCTTAGTACTGCTTGTTGTTTCGTCGATGTCAATGGCGTCTTTTATAACCAAAAAATGCACTCACTTTTGTCGACTATAGAGTCATTTCAAAGCTGGAAAAAAAAAAATTAAAGCCTGTGAGACACGATATCAAGAGCTTGATGTATAATCTCCATTTTTTTTATTGCCAAATTTTTTTTTCGTTATAGTACGAGGCTCATAGATCACTTTGAATTATTATTGATTATTAATAACAATATCCCTATTTTTATTGCCATGAACGTTGCACCGATAACGTGAAAAAAGTGAACATTTGTTTCTATAGAATGACAATAGGGGAATTTACTGATGAGATGTCGCGATTCCCTTGAAGCTCTCTCGATTCATCAAACCCGCAGAGTCAGAGGTCTCTTTTACTCGGTCCATCGTGTTTTCTTCGTCGCCGTCATATCGCCACAGAGAGCAAACGCTATTAGAAAGTGCGTTCGGTTTGCTCCCGCGACAGACGCACATTCACACGAACATGTGTATACTTACACTGCATACTCCACAATTACACACAAACACACACACACACACACACACACACACACACACACACACACACAGACGCACACTCTCTCTTTCTTTATTTATCCCGTAACTTTTCTGTATACGTCACGAGAACACCGAGTGCAGTAGCAACGAGTTTATTGAACCTCCAATTGCACGCATGATTGTACGTATATATGCTCATGCATCTACCTATTGGATTTAGTATTGTTCGATGGACAAAAGGCCAAAAGGCACTGGAATAATATTCTCATATTGCAATATTTCGGTGGTAAAAAAAAATTAAGGTAGTTCTTGTATTTTTGGCATCTTACTGGAGAATTTTACGAACTTTAGATATTTCAATGTAGCTCAACACTTTATTTGAGGCTACAGAGATTTTTGAGCCATCAATTTAGCGCAGGGTATACGAAAATTAGAGCTCACTGCGTGTAAGCTTGATTGAAAAAAATTGAGTACTCGGATTATGGACTACCACGTGACTTCTTCGTGGCATTCACAAAGATTTGTATCACATAAATTAGCATCGAAAAGGAAATAATCAGATCAAAGTGTGTCCCACTGATATGAAAATTCGATATAAAATCATGCATATCGATGATATACGAAAAATATTGAGCCTTTTAACCCTTTAAAGAACAGAGCATTTCTCTGCTGTCTCATTAAATTACCGTATTTTTTGAATCGTTCTCCAAAACTTTACAAAATTTATACGATATCGTGAGCAAGTTGATTGGACTGTTTGAGATTTTTTTGAAATTTTTTTCACTCTTTCATTCGAGATAATACGTTATTTTTCGAATCTTCAAAAGGGTTGAAAAAATGTTTTTCAATTGTTTCTCTTTTCTGAATTTTTATCCTTCTCGAATAAATACAATTTTTTTTTTGTATAACTTGCCTCGATCGTTCATACGTTAATTGGTGAAAAATTGTAAATTCTCCTTGAAAAGTTTAAAAAATTAGTATTTTTTTTTTAATCACAGAGAACAGTTGCTCTATCTTGAAAAATTTTCAATAACTTTTATGGCCCTCACTCAGTAAGACTGCTTAACGATGAACCATTATACGAAAGAAACATACTTGAGATTCTTTTGAAAAATCCATTAGGGGAAGTCATTGAAAATATCTATGAAAGTGATGAGTCAATGAAGTGGGAATTTTACGATTTCAAGACATTATTGAAACTATTTTGAAACATTCAGGAATCACAATTCTCTTTAAATTCTTTAGCTTGTGCTTTACGCGTCATGAATTCTTGATGTATGTATCCTAAAAATACTAATCTTGTCTTTATAAATGCAAAATTGAACCACCAATGTGGATATATACTCGAGAGTATCATACATTTTTTACGTTTTGTAAAAACTGAAAGTTACGAAACGTTGAAGAAAAATTGCTGGTATACGTGCCAGTCGCGATTTCGTCTCGAGGCTTTTAATATTTTCTTAGATGTGCGCATGCACTAATGTGCAACAGCGAAGACGAGTGCAACGTTGCATCAATTGATGGTCCGCTGATCTCCGTCGTAGCAACAAGTAAATATATGTACACATATATCCTTATTATTTGTTAGATATACTATCTTGGCGTCTATATATATATATACATATATGAACTCGTTAGCAATTATTATCCACGACCCCGTGCTCGCACCTCCAGTTCTACGCTACACGTGAAAATTAGGATCCTCATCTCGGTGAAGGCAAATATAGCGATACAGCAGCAAAGAAAAGTCTCTCCGGAGGCTCGGAATAATTAAAAAAAAAAAAAAAAATACTGACACTATAATCATCCCGGATTGTATAGGTACTGTAAATATGAAAAAAAATGTTTCATTATTTCGAGAATTCGTCACGATGTGAAGAAAAAAGTTAATTTTATCTATAAAATTTTAATCATTTATCGATGGTATCAGTTTTAAAAAAATCACTTTGCTGAATTTATTGAGTTGAATTTGATCAGCACAAATTTATAAAGACAATAATTCAAGAATCAAGCTACAGGATTTATTATTTATCCATATAAAAGATGGAATAATTAATTATTTTGACAAGTTTTTTTTTTCGAAACGGCAGACCGATGGATAATTGTTCATTTTTAAAGCAAGATGGACAGTGTCATTATAATACACCGATGACGAGACTCACTTGAGGTGTCGTGTAGGATCGCATTCCTGCCTGGAGAAAGGACTTTTGCGCTTTTCGTGAAAGTTATACATGTTTAATAAACGAGTGTGTGCGCATGTTTGTATATATTTATATATATATATCCGGTTTTAGTCGCGATATCTGAATATTATTAATTAACCGAATTTTTCGTGTATTCGAGAGAAAACGCACCGACGAGTGCCACAAAAATCATCACGCGATCGGCAATGGATACTTTTTGTTACTTTGGAAAGTTGTCCTTTCATTGGTAATTTTTTTTTATAATTAATTTTGTAACAATTAGTTCAGAAAAGTGACCTAAAGTCTCGGCTAAAGTATGGGTAAATTTAGTTTATAAATATGAAAATAATTAATTATTAATATTCACGAATTTATTCGTTAACAATAATGATATTATCATTGTACGTGATTATTATTGTTTATGAATGTTTATTCTTCTTCTCAAAGTCACGAGAGAGATGCTCATTTCTGCACGCAAAAGCACGAATCACAAAAAAAAGTTCGAACAACTCTGGCTCTTTCGCGAACTCGTTTCATCACGCGGCAGAGCACGGAGGGCTGGGGGAGACCTACTTTTTCGTACAGCCGCAAACGGATGTCAAGATCGTTCATAACGTTTCATGAAATTTACAAACAAAAAAAAACATAATATTTGTCCATTGCCTTGATTTTTATTTTCAATAAAAGATACACGAATGAAACGAAAAAATTTTGACGATCGACAAAATTTGTTTTAGTTGTTCTAAAAAAAAAAAAGAAAAAACCAAAACAAATGTTCGATTGGTGTCACTATTGACGCAATGAATATATTTCGTGTTTTAAGCAATTTTTACAACTATCGCGGCTTACAGGCTATCGTCCGAAAATTATGAAAAAAAAGATTCAACGGAACTATGAAAATCACACTGAAAGAGCATTGTCCACAAATGCACTACTGAAATTTGTTTTTCTTAAAAATTTCAGGATTGTTAATTACAAATTCGTGATTTGAAAGAAGTTTTTTTTTTTAGTAAAAACACACAAATAGGGTAGTTTAAGATATTAAGAATTGTGTAAAATTAATGGATAAAAATGCTTTTTTTCATGCACAATTGCTACAACACGTGATCGAATGACACACATATTTGTTGACATTTTAAAACTTCTTCAGGATAAGAAACATTCTTCGGGATAATAGAAACATTTTTATGATTTTTATGATAGATCGAGAGTCCCCGATAGTAGCGCATCTCTCGTGAGCAGTTCAACAAACCTTTCGCAAACAAACAACACATACAGCTCGTCTTTAATACGTAAATAATTCGAAGTGATCGTTATATATTTACCTCAAACATATGATAAAGATTGTTTCAATGAAAGTTTCATTCATAATTACAATGGCCAAAGAAGAAAAACGAGATTTTCAAGAAGAAAAATGGCGTCGAGGCGAGAATATGAAAAAAAAAACTTTTTAAATAAAAATAATAATCACTCAACAATCGAGATTTATCGAATCTCGAGCTTGGGATTACGAAAGCGAAAAAGATGAAAAATCGATAAATCGTAGCAAAACGTGTTATTACGATCGTTTTTGCTTACCCGAAATGTGCGTGTCCCTATTTTATACATTTGGTGTATTTCCTCTATGCTATAAGCACAGAGAGGTCGTGAGAAAATTCGAAATTTCAAGGATTATTGCACAATAAAACAAGCCGCAGTATACGATGCGATGTTTCGCGTGAATTTATTGTTGTATGATGTCCGATATACGTCGACATACACACGTGTATACTATTACTATATACATATATCTGTAATAGAGTGTAAAAATAATTTGAAGAAAAAAGTAGTCCCGGGAGTGATGAAAATTGACCGCCCGAACCGTCTGAAAGTGATTCCCGCACTGAGGGAACCGAACGAAGATCGTTATGAGCAATATAGCGTATAGAAAAATGTGCTCTCGCGTACGCGCGATCACGGCGCTTCCCTGAGCGCTCTCATCGAGCGCGTCTGTATGTGTGTTGCGTGTGTGTATAGTGACCACTCGAGCAGAGAGAGAGGTGCTCAAAGTGCGCAAGGACGCGCGGTCACGGATTTGCCACAAGTCCGAAATCGCAGGATGCACGTCCCAAAAGTTAAAAAATAATTAACGTGGTTGAATTTCTTGTATATCCGTCCAATCGAAGCACTATATTTTATTAACATTTACATCAACTTTCAGTCCCGCGTTTGCGAAATCATGAAGAATTATTTGATATTTTTTCATTCGACAATTAGCATGGATTTAATTCACATGAGGTACGCTTCAGCTTTATTCGGAAAAGCGCACACTTTATCTTCACTCTGATAATTCAAACAATGCTGATAGTACGTTTGTTGCTTCTGCCTCTGTACTTTCGACCTACACGCGCATACTACCGAGACGCGAGAAGGTCAATGATACTTCATCGTGCCCACTGCGGTATATATCCAATGCCATGTGAAGTTATTAATTTTATTTTCCATTTTTTTTTCAGCAAAGACAAAAACAAAATAAACCGTGAAACAGCTTAAAACGATTTCTCGTTTTTAATTCAAAATATTATATGAATGTGAATATATATTTTTTAAACAATCGTAGTACATGATAGAGGAGTTATAGCATATATGATACGAAATACGAAATATTCGATATATGTAATATTCGAAAATCATGCGTTAAGAAAGTGGATGTTCGAATTATGTACTAAGATATGCGCATATTCGCCGCCGACCAAGACCGGAAATCGAACGAAAGACACTGCCGAACATTATCGAAACGCTCGAAGCGCCCTCGCGCAAGATGGCCGATAGATTAGCGCGACATTATACCGTTGGTATCAGATCCGTTCTCCGCCGCGTTCAACAATAAGATTACCAAACTAACGTTCATTTATAGTGATTTTACGTGGAAAAAAAACACATCTAAGGTCGGCTTGTCGTACGGGTCAGTTCGCAGTCGCAGTCTTGTGTGGTCGCGGATCACCGCAACTTTTCGGAAGAAAAGTCTGCGCATCGAGTAGAGCATGAATTTATAAACTTAATTTAAGTTAAAAAATTTCCACAGCGAAATTTTAGCGCCCACCCCCAGACAATTCGTATGCAAAACAAATAGTTGTGTATACACGCGCTCAACGCGTGTTCCGAGCTAAAAATGCGTGTCTTATATCCGTGAAAATCTTCCGTCCGCCAATAGAAGTGCGTCGGACTCGTTCTATCCGCTGTTCTCGCTTTTCTTCTATCGCAATAAAATGCCATAACGTTTTACTCGCGGGCTCTCCGTCGGCCTGTTTTCTACCATATATATACATGCATATATACAAATCGCCTCGAACGGAATAACTACTTTTGCCCGCGTGTCGTCAAAGTCAATGATCCCCGTACGATTTACACTCTCACTTTACTTTCCGTGCGCTCTTCAATCAATTTTACCAGTTTTGTGATTCATTAAACGCGCCAGGGTAAGAACGAACTGCATTCAATCGTACGCATGAATGACGAATATATTTTATGCGGTTTTAGTCATCGCGAAATAAAATCCATCGAAGATTAATATTACGATATCTACGATTACGAGAGAGAGAGAGAGAGAGAGAGAGAGAGAGAGGTTAAGGGAAGACTAACGAGTTTTGTTTCGATATCGCACGTTTGCAATGGCTTCATTATTGCGTAATTAAGATTTTTTTTGTATTTTTATTATTATCGCGATTGATGCGCAATATGTATACAGAATTCTTTATTGTTTCTCGGTAGACGTATTTTACCAACTTTCACTCAAATACATTTTACTACAATTTTAAAACAAACAAAAAAACATGCCCGAAACATATTTCATCCGGCTGCATGTTGGTTGCTTCAGTGAAAATCTTCCGTAGCGAGCGTTAAGGTAGTATAACTCCATATAGGATAGTTGAATTATAGGAAATGGTAGAAATTTGGCATACAGGTTATTTAATATGTTATCCGAACATCTGTGCAATTTAAACAAGCTTGACCATCCTGAACCCGAGATATTTACGCTCAAAGTTGGCTTGATTTACGCGTAACATATGCGCGCCATGCATGCACGAAGAGTTAGTTTTTAATTCTACCGTTAAAACTAAAATTAAGAAGTTGATAAAAAACGCGAAGAAGCTAGAGAGGGATGTCACGAATAATGTGAAAAAAATTCAGGAAGATATACCATTTAGTTTTTGAGATATTGTAAGTGAAAGAGGTGCGCGCGAGCCTATGACAGAGAAGCCCAGGTGGGGAAGCCTTTATCTCTACTTTTCTCTATTCATCATGGCGGGCATCCCTGTCACTTCCACATTCCACAACATAATCTAAATTAGACGCAAAGTTTTAAATTTTCCCCCTAACCATCTCGGTGACCTAACCTAACTATTTCCTACAATTCAAAAATTGCCGCGCGGTAGCTCATGGTGGGGGACGCTCTCTATAGTCTCTCTCTCTCTATTCGCGATGCTCAGGACCGTTGGCGGCGCTGATCGCAGCCTGTCACGTGGTCTGAAAAGAGGGTTTTTCTGTCACACTATTAAACATTTTATTCACACTATCAAACATTTTATTCACCGACGCCCTACTATAAAAGGTTCTAAAACTTACCACCAGTTAGCGTATCGCTTCGTAAGCATCGCGAATCGTACCACGAAAATTCAGTCCCGAGAGCGTTGAGTTATAGAGAGAGTTCACTGTATAACGATGTTCTTCAGTATTTTTTTATTTTTGATATTTCACACCCGTGTATAGTATTCTTTAGTGAATAGTAAAAAAGGAGTTAAAAAAAAAGTTACTAAATAAAAAAATTTAATAGTAAAAAAAAAGTTACTATTCTTTCGGATTTTTACGGCCTTTCGCTTCACTACACACTTATATATACTTTACCTTTTTCGCAATGATTCTCGCCACCTCCTAAAATCCGTCCGCAGTCGTTCCACTCTTATCCTATACTACTGAATTCTGTGATCTTTTTAAATTTCAAATTTTCTGAGTTCATTCACGTAAAACAAAAATGACCAAAAAATGACGAGGAAAAAAAATTACAGTCATTTTACAACTAAACAGATAGTTGTCATTAACTCGTCATCTCAGATAATTCATGAGAAAAATGTCGTCATTTTACATATAAATTCGCAATAAATAACGTCATTTGTCGGCCAAATGACGACAAAATTACAGTCAGTTTATGGGATTTTTTTAACTTACATTCCTCTTTTCAACCGGTCATACTAAAAAAATTTGGCTAAATTGGATCAACAATCCTTCATACAGGGGCAAGTGGTTTTTTAACGTTGTAGAAATTTTCATTTTAATAGAAAGAAAAATAATACACGACAGTTTTAACTGTAATATGGACTTTTGCTTTGTAAAGTTTAAATTTAGATGGAGGCCTTGGGTACATTTTTTTTATTAAATAGTAATGCGGGTTAAAAGGTTTTTGTCGCGTAGCCGAGAACTTTGAATCTTGAAAATCCACCGTCGGGTGCCATGATAATTCTCACATGACTCAACGGACCTCTCCAGGTCAGATCGTTGCTTCCATAAATATGAATGTGGTTTGCCGTAAGCTGAGCAAATATTTTTTATTTAAACATTTACAGCTACATATTTCACCCGATTCGCCACAGAGTCATGAAAATGATTGAATTACAGAGTGTACGGAAGGTTGAAAAAGAAAAAAATAAAACTTGCCTTTGTCGATGGCAAAACGGTGATCCAATTTGTCTGAGATTCGCAACGATTTTGTTCAGATTTGAGAATACCTTCGATTTTCACGCTGTCTGGAAAGTTTCCTTTGAAATGGGTCGTTTCGACTACGATACCCTCGACGATACCTGTGTGACCGAGTCTGAAGATTGCCCACTCTTCGCCAGTAACCTGTTTCACAATATCATCATCGGATATAAACACACGCAAGGAGAAAGAAGACGAATATCACGAACTCGCAGACAGAGTCATTGATAATCCCGAGGCCGAATTTTTTTTTTTTTTTTTATTTCGCAGTTCGATCGATTTGCCGTTTTTCATGAAAGCAGTTATTCAAGCGAATTCGTCGTAATTTAAGAATCCGCGTGTGATCTTTCAGAAAATCATGAATTGTTATTTTAACGCAGCGTCGCGCAAAGGTTGAGAACAAAAAAATCTGTTGCTTTTTACAACTTATTATTGTAAACTTTGCCGCTGAGCAAGTTTTCATGTTTTTCAATTAAGGTAGTTCGGTCGAGTTTGGCCAAAGTCAAATTTCATCCGTAATTCAGATTTATTTACGTACAATTTAACCATATGAAAGCTATGATAAATTGAATTGTTGCATAAAAAAATATTACAAGCTTCTTTTAGGGTGTAAATAATAAGTTAATAATAATTAATACCCGGAATAATGACAGACTCAACTTGACTCATTCTCTACGTTAGGGAGCGAGCTAATCTAACCTTACGCATAAAGTTACTAGATTGCATTCGCGAGTTTTGTTGTATGCTTTAAAACAGTATAATGAAGAACAGGGGGGAAAAAAGGCTCGTCTCGAGGCAAGTACAGTTGAATCAACGCCGGTATGCAATGAACTCGGAACTCGTCTAGTTGACATTGTATATCTTGCCGAACAACTCAAATGTGACAGTTGTTCGGAACCACTTTTGCTGGCGTTCATCGAATCTGAAGTGAGACGCGGATTAGCTTCGGTTTTCACATGTTTTTTCCCCTAGTCTTCTGCTAGCGAGCCAGATCCGGTGTATGACAAGGACAGAGACCGCGGACTCGCATTAATTATTGAAATAAAAAAAAACCGTACGGTAAATCGACTTAAATCTTTGGTAAATATCTCTTATAGATATCAACCATTATTGTGGTATATTTTTTTTTTGCCCTTAAACGATTAATTTTTCGTGTATACTGAAATTTCGATAGTTGGCGTGCCATCTGAGCCTTATATGCCCTATAAGAGCAACGTTAACTTATTTATTAATTACGCAAAAACTACACGGTAAATTAATTTGAAATTTTGCAGACATGTAGAGCAAGGTCAACTCTTTTGATTAAATGCAAAAAAACAGGGTGTTAAACGTGAACCTCAATTCGACCGAACTACCTTAAGGCCGTCCTCTAGTTTCTCGGGTCGAAAAAATCGAATCGCGAAAAGAGAAGACAGAGCAGCTCTGCGTGACTTCCAAGAAGAAGAGGAAGGCCTATTGTATGGTCCAGGCATAGCAGATTGACGGTGAGATGAAATTTTTAGTATAAATCACATGCGCGAACTTTCAAACGCGTTTTTCTCGAAACACCATTTTTCGAAACGGTAACCACGATATTTCAGAAACTATTGCACCGATCTTGTTCAAATTTATACAGCATCTTTAATATGTTATAAGCCAGCGATTGAACTAGGATTATCATGATTGCTTCGATAGTTTTTTTCGTACGAGCGAAAAACTTAAGAAAAAATGAGTAAAAAATAGAATGTAATTTTCAAAAGTGTATAAAAAAGTCAATTTTTGTAATTTAGAATTCACTCTAGTTCAATCGCTAGTCTTGAATATGAAGATTAAAATGCCGTTTGGTTTTTTGATTTCAGATAAGCAGAACAGCCGCAATCTTGGTCACCGTCAAGCACCTCTTTTACTTGATGTCTTCCTGTCGGCCACTATAACTGCTATTCTATTATATATTTTGACTTCAAAAAATTTGTAAAGCTTATTTAAATGTTAATAAAGATTATGCAAAAATAATGAGATTGATTATTTCGATGCTTTGCCCGTAAAAAAATTATTGAAAAAGCCATAAAAAAAAACAGCCGAGAAACTAGAGGACGGCCTTAAACCAACCTGAATAATTCCTAAATCGTTGATTCTTATGACCGGTGGTCTGTCGAGTCTTCGGGCGGTCTCCCATCCGTCCGCCATATTCTTCGGTATTCCTCCTTTTATCAGATTTCGCGGATGTCCGTAATGCGCGTTACTGTAATTTTCGCAAATTCCACCGTTTTTCATCGCTATAAGATCGATCGGTGATATCGCCGTCGCGATACTCCAATCTGGCGAAGCTCGACCGTAAACTCGCAATCTTGCAATTCCACCGTCCGGATAAACGTTGAGTCGTAGATGGGTCCAAGTCTCGTTTGATTTTATCGGAAAGTATGATTTTCGGGTCTCGGGATAGCCCGCTTTTAAGTCTGACATTGGTATCAAAGTTTTCCAATTCTTGAGATTCGGAAAAGGAAAATATAAACGTATATCAATTGATGACATGATGCAGAGATTGTCGAGAAAGAAATATTTAACGCGGGGGACTCCGGGGTTAAAAGACAGAAAAATGTTATTTCATTTATTGGATTAGAAAAAAAAATCCTATGGAAAATCCTGAGCGAGAGATTATTGGAAATGCTTTTCCGGTCGTGGATAAAAATTTTCAAATCGGTACAAAAATAATTTTGCGAGGAGTTCTCTCCTTTTGAATTATTCGTTTCATTTCGAAAAAAATGGACGCACATGTGGAGCTGAGCCCCTCTCGTTGCGCAGATATTTTTTTAATTGCCGAAGAAATTAGAATTTTTTTTTTTCACTCGATCCAAAAGTAGAAAATAATTTTTTACACAAACCTTTCCATAATGCAGTGCAAAAATTCACGAGCAAGCTCGTACATTTGAATTACTCTTTGAATATTTTCTATTTTATTTTTATTCCAATTTGATCGAACGAATTATATTTCTTTGCTACTCCTTGGTGTGCATAAAAAAAATTAATTGTCAATGGAAAACATCGTTGGTTTGAGTTTTGGATATTTCGAAAATACCGTCAGCGAAAAATATATAGCTACGAAGAAAAATTTGATCGATATAATCCTACCTCGGTCTTGAGAGCGCCCATATTTCTCAGATTTTCCTCGGACGCTGAGCTTCCCATTACGCTGCGTCTCACAGGAAACATTTTCTCATCTACCGGCATTGAAAAATATTTTCTTCAAATTCAAATTATCAGGAGATTTCGCAAAACTTTATTGCCAACGAGGTCTCGAAAGAAAATTCCTCGTGGAAGACATTTTCTTTCTTTTGCAAGATCCATAGGAATATTTTATGGCATACGTTGAGTTTTACCTTTTTCATTCAATCGTGCTCCTTGTATGGAAATTCTTGGTGCATAATTTCCGGTGAAGTACGCCGTATCGACGCAAAAACCTTCGACGATCGATCGTTGACCGAGTGCTATTATCGCCCAATCGTGTCCGGCTCGTCTCTTTCTTCTCGTCTCCCAACCGTCCATCCACTTACCGTGCTCGGTAAAGAGATTCTCTTTCCAAATCGGTTCCTCGTCCTATTCAAATCCAACAATCGATGATAGCCTTGACACTTTACTTTATCGGAAAAACAAAAATGGATAAATATTATAATTATACGAAACAAAAAGATTCTTTACCTTCAAGAGATTTTCAGCGACTGCGAAAAAGTCGTCAGTAGCGAAAAGTATCCTACCGCCATTCTGAACAATCGTAAAAACTCAAATTAACGCAGCCGACAAGAGAAAACCGCAGATGAAAAATAATAGCAAGTTTCGGACGTTTTGTTTCTCCCACAGCAAAAAAAAAAATACGTCGCAAGACTTGCAAATGCTTCAACGGCTACTATCGTTGAACGCACAAAATAATCACATTCGATCAAATTGCGAAAAACAATTCAAAAACCAACGAAAATGGCTTCTTTTTACAAAACCAACCAGAGTCGCAGTTATATCGGTCAGTGATAGCTGAGAAAAAAAAATTTCATAAGGCGGACATACGCGGCTTTGGTGTGTCTCAAATTCGATAAAATAAAAAAACGAAAGTACAACGTAAACGATTTAGCCAGTGATCACGCAAACGTCGCGTAATTTTTTTTTTTTTACTCGTCTGCTCAAAGTCAAGAGAACCACTGAGTTCTTTTATATTTGATTTTTTTTTTCATATATATCGTTGTGGCACCCGAATACTTGAAGCAAAACACGAGGCACACGACCGCACATTGATCCGTGTTTTGTTTTCGAGAGATCGAGAAGACGATCATTGAAAAAGCACCATCATTAAGAATGTTTAACTTATTTGTGAATCGACCGACCGTTTGCAATTATTGGAAAAAATTGGGATCCTGCTAAAGTGATAAAATTCAAAGCTAAATTATACGATTTAATTAATGCATATCAGACATATATACATGTATTTTTTTCGGATCTATCGGCTATACAGTGTGGAAATAAGCGAATTTTTCATTCTACGAGAATTTAAGATGAGAAAATTTTCGAGCTTTACTTTTCATTTGCTTGGAAAGTCGTGGAAATAAAAGGCTCAAACTTGTTTGCAAGTTGGGACAAGCAATTCGAGAAATTTCGGACTGAAGCATGGATTTTTTTTCGAAAAATTCGAATTTTTTGAAATAATAACGATCGTGCAGTTTTCAGAGATATCGACGATCGTTCCGTACAGCGAATTTTTTTTTTTTTAATTGTCAATATTGTTTATTTATTTTTTAATCAATTTTCGAAATTTCGAGAGATTCGCGTTATTCTAACGATCAAGGGAATCGAGTCGTACAATATTCCCAAAGTATTTGTGACGAAATTTACGTTAAACCATTTTTTTTTGCTCTCACATTAGTTGACGCAAGTTCGTTGTGCTCCATAAACTTTAGGGTCTCGTTTCCGTTCAAATTGCACATTTTTTTTTTTTGGATTCCCCCCTGTAACGCGTTTGGATATGGCCAACTTCCCGAGGTCGCAGGCTGAGCAAGACTATTCCACTGTTTGCCGATAACAAAAAAAAAAGAGTATATAAGTGGCGTTATACTTGCAGCCTGTATCGGTCGCAATTCCATACATTCCGTATTTCCCGGGCTTATCTCAACGGGTTAAAGTACGTTTCGTGAAGAACGACGCAGCAGGGTGAATGATTGGAAAAAGCCTATGGATCTGAGAACGTCTTGAGGAACGATAATATATACATATATATGTCTATAAATATAAAGAAACGCGAGGGCGTCTGGCCACCGAGTAATCGAAAAGTATAATTTTTTTTTTT
This sequence comes from Rhorus exstirpatorius, assembly GCA_963564615.1. Taxonomy (NCBI): domain Eukaryota; kingdom Metazoa; phylum Arthropoda; class Insecta; order Hymenoptera; family Ichneumonidae; genus Rhorus; species Rhorus exstirpatorius. Next base: position 28,254,632 of record OY751315.1, on the reverse strand, counting down.
TTAATATGAAATGTATCTTTCCATTGAGTCCGATTGCAATCGGTTTATCGCGGACCCGTTTTATCTTGGACGAAATATTTCCGTTTGCGTGTAAGAGCGCTATGTTATGATCGTAAGAATATTTTTGATTTAAAAGAGATTACGGATGAGTATTGTAATTTTATCCGGTTGGAAATCAGAAACGTCAATTGTTGTAATAGGACGTCTAAAAGTTCTCTGAAAGAATTCGTATGCGTCGAATTTTGACGTGTTTTGCAACTTCTTAAATTTCATGTTTGTCTCTCCTGTGACCTGTTTAAGCTCCAACAGTTACGGAAAGACAATTCCATAATATTTGATAAATGCTATTGGACCAATTATGGGACGCGATATCATTTGAGCTATATCTAGCGTCAGTGCTGGAACTAACCCATGCACTGCTGTGAGCGCCGTGTGTAGACTCCAAATCGCTGAAATTATTTTATTCCAAAAATAAACGTACGTTTTACTTACCTATTTTATTATTTATGTAACACAAATTTCGTTCCTAACCTCATCAACATCCGTTGATATCTTAATATGATCATTTACAAATCGGTTGTAAATTAAAAATTCAAGAAATCATTCAGAGACTTGTGCCGTGTGAGTAGAAATTTGCACATGTTGCTTCCTCATTTTTGCTTATCTGGCGTACAAAGCTCCCTCTATGAGTTAGATAAAAGATTTTGGAAATTTGACGTCCTCATAGAGGAAGGTCTGTGCGCCGGAAAACAAAAAATGAGAAAGCAATGTGCAAAATTTCTAATTCGCGGTGTTTGTATTATTTTTTTTTTTTTTCTAATCACAAAAAAAATTCAGTCTCTAAAAGCTGGAATGCCTTGCTGATTTTTTCAAACTCAATATACGGAACATAGTCATCTTCGCCCGATTCTATATTCACGTAAAACAAATTATTCCGTATCTGAAAAAAAATGCCCAAGTTCGAGGAATCGAAGACGATTTTTTTTTTTTTTTGAAAATTCAAAATTTCATAAAATCTGAACCCCCTTTATCGATTGTTGCCAAATTCAATACCAAAAATCCTTGTTCCCTAGCCTATTTTTGTGACAAGTTTCAACCTGATAACTGAACAGCCGAGAAAGTTACAGCAGCTAAAGACTTTTTACAATATTCAAAATTTCATAAAATCCGAAATTATTCAGCAATTTCGACAAAAATTGACTCAAACAATGGGGGTTTGCTGCTCTACTCGTATGGAAAATTTGAATTTGATCGCTCCAGACATTTGCGAGATATAAATGTTTGAATTTTTAAAGCCACACGCACATATACACACTTGCGGACATTTTTTTGTAATTATGATTTTCGAACTATTTGAAAAATTTTGAACTTTCTGACATCGAAAACTGAAAAAAAAAAAACAGTTGGCATGAAAAAAAAAAGCTTTCTCCATGAAAAAGGAAAACAAATCTGCACAAAGCTCACTCTGCTCCGCGCCGATTACAAAGTCTCAGCATTGGCAGACACTTTTTTTCCCCTGTTTTTCGTCCCATCGCATCGCCAACTTTATTTGGAATTGTCATCAATTTCAGAACAAGGACCATTTTATAGCGACATATATAATACATGATTTGTACAGAGGATTTTTGGGGAGAAAAAAAAAATTTGAACACGCTCGTCTAATCAATCTTTTATTGTCACGGATTTTTGATGATATCAATCATCTGCTTGATCAATTCTTCGCTCGCTATCATAACGTAATGAGAATCATTTTCGTCGTTGATGCCAATTTTGACTTTACCAACGCCGCAAATCATCTCGACGCGTTTCCTCGCCGATGCGTGAAACTCCATGGCACCGGTCTCGCGCTTTATCGTCTCTATATTGGTGACGTTTATACCACTGCCTGGCATAACGACGATACGATTGTCAGCTCTGTCGATCAATCGTTTTATCAGATCAAGGCCCTCGATCGCCGTGTCTCTCTGTCCCGATGTCAGTATTCTCTCGAAGCCAAGATCGATTATCGACTCGAGCGATTTTAGGGGATAAATCGCCTCGTCGAATGCACGATGAAACGTGACGGGTTTTGGTCTTGCCGCGGTGATAATTTCACGACAATAATCCGAGTCTATGCTCGAGTCTTGTCTCAGTGCACCGAATACAAAACCATCGACATCGTGACACTTAAGGATCTCGAGATCGTAAAGCATCGAGTTCATCTCGTCGCGACTGTAAACGAAATTTCCCGATCTTATGCGTATCATCGCGTATATTGATATCTTATCGTTGTGATTCTTGATGAAATTTATCAGACCCGGGGACGGTGTCAGTCCACCCTCCGACAGTGAGGAACACACCTCGAGACGATCAGCCCCACCTGCTATAGCGTTCTTCGCCGATTCTATCGAGTCGATGCAAATTTCCATCTGTTCATTGAATAATCGACCGCTTGATAATAGGGCAAATTTTCGCACGGGCTCGGAATTGGACAGAATTTTTTCTTTGGAAAAATTTATAGTAGTAATAAGTTTCACTTGCATAGCCTTTTCGGCTTTTTACAACACTTTCATACACTCTATGACTCTTACACTGGGCCCACTATTTTAGTTTTTCTGTTTCATTTACGGAACTATTTTTCTCCCTCGATTTTTGCAACCTCATTGCTATTGGCCCAGTGTATTTGTGAGAACCTACAATTTAAGGTGGGTTTCGAACCACCGAGCTCGCAGAAAAAGCATCTGGAAAAATCCATTGGTGCCGGCCGCGGGATCGAACCCTGGCCGCCTGCGTGGCAGTCCAGAGCCGGACCAACTGGGCCACTGCTCGCTCTTTGGAAAGATTTATAATTAATGATGAAGTAGTGGAGATTCCAAAATTGGGATTTTTCTTTTGAAATACTTCGAAACTTGTAAATCTTTGAGTCACAGAGACATATAGAGATGTTATATTCTTCGAGTTGTTGTTAAGGAAAAAAAATTGTGATATTCCAAATTTTTTTTTTTTTTAATGAACAAAAATAAAGCTGCACTGTTCAAAAATTTATGGATAATTCTTTCGTACGCTCAAACGATACGAAATGTAATATTTTTTTCTCAAAAATAATAAGTTCAAGATTGAATTATTATTGATAATTCATCGTCGTGTGCCTCCTCCCCAATGGAGTCGCGAATTGGCGGGAAACGTGTGGGGGAGCCTCTCATTCTTGCCTGTTTTTTTTTTTTTCAAGAGTTTTGTCAAAATGACCATTGGAAGGAATTTATTAGTTCACATATCCAAGCATTCATAAAGTCTCTCGCAACTCTCAGATATAACGAGATAAGTTTGCGTGAAATCCGAGGCTCGTAGAAAAATATTTATCAGTGCCTCATCGCGATATAATCTTTCAAACTTCAAAATCGAAATTTCAAAAAACTTAAACACTCTTCGTCCAAGTAATTTGTTTGTTCTTTTTTTCATGCAAATCGATCCCGTAAAATCAAAAGCTAGCACAATAAAATCTACTGGCGCATCGCTGTGGAAATTAAAAAAAAAATTCTCAATATTGAAGATACGAAATATTTTGGAGTAAAAAAAAAGAAAATTCGAAATTGATGAGGCTGGATGGTGAATATTGTCGATTAAGAGGCCTCAGAGGCTGGCCAAGCAAATCGAATCGTGATAAAAGTTACAGGAGGCTTACGAAATGCGTGGTGTGTCCAATCTCTATATGCTGCGGTGTGAGGATGGCGATTGTATACTGAATGTGTATGAGCATGAAATGAGAGAGAGAGAGAGAGAGGCTGAATTAAAAAAAAACTTTTTATTTTACCTTTCTCAGCTGTTTCTTCACCTCGTCGTATAACGATCCAATTTTTTTCTTTATTCAGTAACCGCGTGTCTCGAATTTCTTGTTTTTATTTTTTATTTTTTATTCGTCAAGCCGTATATACAAGAACCGTGAGGCATTGCCAGCTGTTGTGGCGCGGGAATTTATTCATACATATATGTATACTCATGTGTATGTATAGGATAAATTGTCCAACCAAAGCTCCGAGAATCAATAGGCACATTGCGCGGGCATATAGCGCCATCTTTACGATCTTTTCGGTAGATGAAAGCGCGAACGAGTTTCACAGTGGATAACAGTAGAGCTGACATTAAATTTTTTTCTCAGCTGGCATGAGAACTTTGTCCAGAAAAGTATCTTGAAAATTTATTTTATAACGAATTTCGAAAAAATTTTGGAGTAAAATGGAAAAAGTTATATGATAGTAATAATAATAAGCTGCTAGTGATCTCGCGGGAAAACAGCGCTACTATACTTCATAGATTTACCTATTTGATGTTAGCCCAAAAATTTTTATTTATCAAGTTTTTTTTCATTGACTAATCGTTTGGTGGTCGCGGTGGACGTTCAGGAGTCATTTGAAAAAAAAGGATTTTTTCGATCTCCGACTGGGGGAAAGTCTTGAGGATTCTCTTGACGATCGCGGTCCTGAAATGGTCAAAAATTTTTTTTGATCCAAAATTGCGGCTAGGAGTAGTGAAATCCCGGTGACGATCGAGTATAGCGTATACATACATACTACTATGGTATAGAGGCTTGGGAAAATAATTTTTAAGAAAAAAAAAATACTCTTTCGATCCCTGACTGGGAGTCTTGGAGGATTTCATTGACGATCGCTACTCGGAAATTTCGAATTTAATTTTTATACGCTATTTTTGGCGGAGAATAGTCAGATCGCAGTGGCATTCGATTATAGTAGTAGTAGTAAGTTTTACTTGCATAGCCTCTTCGGCTTTTTACAACACTTTCATTCACTATATCACTCTTACACACTGGGCCCACTATTTTAGTTTTTCTGTTCATTTACGGAACTATTTTTCTCTCTCGATTTTTGCAACCTCATTGCTATTGGCCCAGTGTATTTGTGAGAACCTACAATTTAAGGTGGGTTTCGAACCACCGAGCTCGCAGAAAAAGCATCTGGAAAAATCCATTGTTGCCGGCCGCGGGATCGAACCCTGGCCGCCTGCGTGGCAGTCCAGAGTCGGACCAACTGGGCCACTGCTCGCTCTAACATTCGATTATATATAGTGTAAATATGTATGGAACAGAGTCCTGGGAAAAGGATTTTTGAAAACAAAACAAACAAGCAAAAAATACACTCGTTCGATTCTCCGACTCTGGGAGAAATCTTGAGGATTCCCTCGACGGTCGCTCCTGAAATTTCGAAATTTCGTCGATTTTTTTTTTGGAAAAAAAAGCTCTTTTTTTTCTTGCGAACCGAAAAAAACTTCGATCATATCACAAGCCAAAATATTTCATGATGACTATGCTGTTGTCTTTTTTTCTTTTTCTTTTTTCAAATAAACATCACGAGTCTACAAGAATTAAATATGTATATTGACAAATATATATATATATATAGGGGACTCTTACAAGATTGGAAGCTTGGAAAAAAATGAGAAGGGGCAGGGGGGAGGGGGTGTATAAAGTAAAATTATGTCACGAAGATGAAATTCTTCGGAGCAAAATATATATATAGTACAACCAATACAGTATAATGGGGAAAAAAAATAGGAAAAATAATAATAATACCGAGTATACGATATACGAGAATTATTATAAAATATTTTCAATCTAAAATACGTGACGATGCTTCTTTTTTATTATTTCATTCGATCAGTCTCGCGTGCTTTCATCATTAATAAATTCATTCGATTCACGTTTTTTTTTTTTTTCGTTTTTTTTTTTCGTCATTCTCTTTGCTGAATCTTTCGAGGGTAAATTTTTTTAAATGCGAGATTGGGCAAACTTCGAATTTTTACTTTTTCCGAATAATAATTAACATTGCGACGCAAGAGATAGAGCGAGAGAGAAGCTTCGAAAAAAGCAAATTAGGAAAAAGCTTCGTGGCAGTTGAGAAAAAATTTTTATTTCCAAATAAGGCAAATTTTTCTTTTTTTTTTTTTTTCATCTCATTTTCCCTCTCAGTGCTCACAATTTATATACGTTGAGATGTTTAAAAAAAAACAAATTTTGATTTTTCATGCTCCCATCCCTCAAAACTTGAGTTTTGGTGGAAAAAAAACATCCTCGCGGAGAGGGAACTCTGCAGCTCGAGTGAAAGCCATCGCTCATTGGACGTTTCTAATTATAACAGCCAATTAATGTCTGTGATGAACTTTTTGGAAGAAAAAAATTTGAGACCACGGGGATTGTGTTTCAAATGAAAAGAACCTTCGATGATTCAAAAGTTGTAAACGATATTGCTGAACGAAAAGTAGCTTTTTGCCCGGAATTTAATTAATTATTAACCAAGGATAGAGATCAAGAGCAATATTTACTTTTTTTTTACAACAGAGGAGCGAAAAAACCGAGTTTTCATCCGCAAAACGAAGATGAAAATCAGTTGATTGCCGGTCCTCGTTTGCGGATTAAAACTCGCTGTTTTCGCTCCGCTGTTGTAAAAAAAAAAAAAAATATGTTCACCTCGGAGAAAACGGTCGTTTGCGCTCATATGAAGTTGAGAACACCTCGGCTTCGCCTCGGTGCTCAACTTCATACTCGGCGTGCAAACGACCGTTTTCTCGCTCGGTAAACAATATACTTTGGTAGCTGATTTACACCGAAAGACATGTGTGCCACGCGTAAAAAGGCATCGATGGCATCGATCTTTACCGAAAATAAATAAATAAATGACATTTTGCGTTTTTTTTTTTGCATAAAGTCATAACGGAAAAATTGTTAAAGGTGAATAAATTTGCTTATATACTGTCTTCCCCTGAGACCAATAATTTCCTATTTCAGCAAGAGAATAAAGAATCCTGGGAGTACGGTATTTGAGTCAAGAAAAAAAAAATTATCACGAAAAAAAAAAAAAATTTCACCCCACACGAATCGCTTGTGACAGTTTATAAACAGCTTTTAATCGAAAAATTATTGTTATGAATAAAATCGATCTAAATTTTTATTCAGAACACGATGGTTTCAGAGACAAAGCTGTGCAACATAAAATTGTTTGGAATTTATAAAAAATTTGAAATTAGGAATAGCAAAAAAAATTTATTTAATGAAATTTTTGTTTCTCAATTTGAAACATAATCCTCATGGTCGCAAATTTTTCCTTCCAAAAAGTTCGTCATAGACGTTCATTAGCTGTTATAATTAGATTTTTTTTAAATAAAATTTTTTCTTTAACACCCTAATAGATATATATATATATATATATATATATTAGGGTGTTGATGCACAAAAAATTTAATTTAAAAAAATCTTATATATATATATATAATATATATATATATATTATATATTATATATAATATATAATATATATATAAATATAATATATATATATATATAAATTATAAATTAATGAGACGTAATTTATCCGTTCAACTCGAATCATCGAATTGTTGATTATTCGCATGTTCGATCTTCTCGCGATTTAAAAAATTTCATGGATCTCTAATTATTAAAATTTCATGGTGAGTACAAAAATATGTTGTGGAGATTTTAATTTTTTTTTTTTTACTGAAAAGAAAACAAATCGACTGACACGCATTGACATGTACAATTTATTTATGATAATATTTATATATATATATATATATATATCAAACCTCAAAGGCTCCTTCCGATTCTCTTAAAAAATCCTGCGAAAGATATTTTTAATAATAATAATAATAATAATAATAATAATCAAAGGACTCATTTATCCCGGGGCCGATGAAAAGCATATTTGATCGTGAAACGCACTGAGTTTAGCACAGCCAGGGGGGGGATTGATAATAATACAAATTGCACGGATCCATATCCGCTGAAGATCGCGATATCCTCGATTTTCCGGCTAGAAAATTATGTAATTAAAAAAATTACATTTTCTTGAAATAAATTTTTTTTTTTTTTAACGATGGGAAAGAAATTTATCTGCAGTTCTCTCATTGCGAGTAAAAGCGACACGGAGAGTTTATTATTGAGCAATTTCGCGAATATTCGAGAATTAAACCCCCAAATTTTAAGCATCTTTTCTATCGAATACGATTTTTGTTTTCGAATTACTTTTTTTCTTTTTTTTTCGTAAAACGAAAATGGGATTCCGAGGAAATGGAGAGAGGGGAAGGGGGGGGGGGATCAGACTCGATTTGCAACGGAGGTTGCTCGACCGTTCGAAACGGCAACTGGAGAGGTGGCAGGGGCTGAATTTGAATTAGTAGTATTGTTCGTTGTCCATTTGTTCTTGTGAGGATCGACCCCGAAACCCTCGTCGTAATTGCCCCGAGCGATAAACAGCTGCTTGAAGTGGGGAATGCAATAGAGCTTTCCATTGTTCAGGGTAAATGTGTCCATCCTAATGACGATTGAGGAAAAAAAAAAAAATTGAAAAATCATCGTTAACGCGTGTGGTGAAAAAAAAAAATCAAGTCAGGAACGAAAAATGGAATTTTTTTTTTTGAGATCTACCGAGGAAAAATAGTTCAGATCTTGGCAGTTCAGATTTAGATCCACGCAGTCGTTTTTTTGGATCTTTTTGGATCGAAAATTTTGGAATATCACGGATTTAGCTGGATCTCAATTAGATCTGCCTGAAATCTCCGTTAGATCTACTCAGATCAAAGTAAATCTACTGAGATTCGAGTAGACAAATGGAGATCCAATAAGCAAAAGTCTTCGAACATAATATTAGGTCGACTCTAATGTACGCAAATCTATCGTTGTATACGGAGATCTAGGTAGATTTATGATTTTCCAAAATTTTGATCTACGTAGATCAAATTTGATCTAAACAAAATATTATAAATAAAAATTAGGTCGACTCGAATGCAAATCTACCGTTGTATACGGAGATCTAGGTAGATTTATGATTTTCCAAAATTTTGATCTACGTAGATCAAATTTGATCTAAACAAAATATTATAAATAAAAATTAGGTCGACTCGAATGCAAATCTACCGTTGTATACGGCGATCTAGGTAGATTTATGATTTTCCAAAACTTTTGATCTACGTAGATCAAATTCGATCTAAAAAAATATTATAAATAAAAATTAGGTCGATTCGAATGCAAATCTACCGTTGTATACGGAGATCTACGTAGATTTACGATTTTCCAAAATTTTGATCTACGTAGATCAAATTCGATCTAAACAAAATATTATAAATAAAAATTAGGTCGACTCGAAAGCAAATCTACCGTTGTATACGGAGATCTAGGTAGATTTATGATTTTCCAAAATTTTGATCTACGTAGATCAAATTCGATCTAAAAAAATATTATAAATGAAAATTAGGTCGACTCGAATGTACGCAAATCTACCGTTGTATGCGGAGATCTAGGTAGATTTATGATTTTCCAAAATTTTGATCTACGTAGATCAAATTCGATCTAAAAAAATATTATAAATGAAAATTAGGTCGACTCGAATGTACGCAAATCTACCGTTGTATGCGGAGATCTAGGTAGATTTATGATTTTCCAAAATTTTGATCTACGTAGATCAAATTCGATCTAAACAAAATATTATAAATAAAAATTAGGTCGACTCGAATGCAAATCTACCGTTGTATACGGAGATCTAGGTAGATTTATGATTTTCCAAAACTTTTGATCTACGTAGATCAAATTCGATCTAAAAAAATGTTATAAATAAAAATTAGGTCGACTCGAAAGCAAATCTACCGTTGTATACGGAGATCTACGTAGATCAAATTCGATCTAAAAAAATGTTATAAATAAAAATTGGGTCGACTCGAATGCAAATCTACCGTTGTATACGGAGATCTACGTAGATTTACGATTTTCCAAAATTTTGATCTACGTAGATCAAATTCGATCTAAACAAAATATTATAAATAAAAATTAGGTCGACTCGAAAGCAAATCTACCGTTGTATACGGAGATCTACGTAGATTTACGATTTTCCAAAATTTTGATCTACGTAGATCAAATTCGATCTAAGCAAAATATTATAAATAAAAATTAGGTCGACTCGAATGCAAATCTACCGTTGTATACGGAGATCTAGGTAGATTTATGATTTTCCAAAATTTTGATCTACGTAGATCAAATTCGATCTAAAAAAATATTATAAATGAAAATTAGGTCGACTCGAATGTACGCAAATCTACCGTTGTATGCGGAGATCTAGGTAGATTTATGATTTTCCAAAATTTTGATCTACGTAGATCAAATTCGATCTAAACAAAATATTATAAATAAAAATTAGGTCGACTCGAATGCAAATCTACCGTTGTATACGGAGATCTAGGTAGATTTATGATTTTCCAAAACTTTTGATCTACGTAGATCAAATTCGATCTAAAAAAATGTTATAAATAAAAATTAGGTCGACTCGAAAGCAAATCTACCGTTGTATACGGAGATCTACGTAGATCAAATTCGATCTAAAAAAATGTTATAAATAAAAATTGGGTCGACTCGAATGCAAATCTACCGTTGTATACGGAGATCTAGGTAGATTTATGATTTTCCATAATTTTGATCTACGTAGATCAAATTTGATCTAAACAAAATAAGTACGTAGATCTGTACGATTTTCTTTCGGGCATTGACATTTTCTATGGAAATCCTTCTCAAATTGTCGAATAATAACAATAATAATAATAATAATAATAATAATAATTTCAACCGAGCGATCATTGTCTTTAACGAACTTGGTGCACGAATATTCTTTTCTGAATTTAAAAAATTGTAGCACGATATGAATTTTTTTAAATTCAAAGAAAAATTAAAAAATTTAGCTCCCCTTTCCCAATTTTATATTTTTATTTTTACGTAATTAATATTGTTTTTTTTTTCCCCCCAAAGAAGAGCATTTTTAATCGTCTCTGAAAATTTTTTTGTCCTTTTTTTTCAATTCTTTTTAAAACAACATTTTTCATATACGAGAGATTCGAGCCCAATTATTGTTCGAGAGGATCGAAAAGCCGTGAAAGTTCTTACCTCAAAACGCAGTTGCACTGCAGACACCGGAAGCACTGTTTGTGAAATATCTTGTTGTTCGTCTCGACTTTTTCCAACGGATAGACCTTCTTCTGACAGCTCTCGCACACGTCCATACAGATCGTCTGAATTTCCTATTTTTATTCCCATTCAAAGGTTAAATTATAAAGTTTTTTTTTATGATTATAATTTTTAATTTTTTTTTTATTTAGCTTATTCATCTTCTCTCCCCGGGCAGCGTTGAAGGTTTATTCGATACAGGCATAACCGTAGAAGAGATGGGACGTAGGCTGATGTTTTTTTTTTTTTTTTTTTTTTTAAATTTTTATTATTGTGCATTTGACCGTTGTTATGACCCAGGGACAATATATATATTTTTTTTTCTTTGGTTACAATAATTTCAACTCTTCGACAAGACGGATCTACGTTTTATTCCACAACAAAACAATCGTCAATATTTTTGTTTTTTTTTCGTAAATAAACGTTACAGGTTCAAAGACGTCGCAGGGGGAAGATAAAGGCTTAGTTAGACGATTATAACGTAATTATGGTACAGTACGAAGTGTAATGTAAGTAGAGGAGTACAAGAATTATTGCGAAGAATAAGAGAAAAAAAAAAAAAAAGATGAAATTCGTTTATTTCGTATTGTTCATAATGAGGAGAAAAAAAAAAATTAGGCGCTAAAATTCGATTCGCCTCGTCGTTAATTCGGCTTTTTTTTTTTTTTTATTTAAAATTGTTTGCTTTTTCGTTCGTTTTTTTGAAGAAACTAATTTATCGAATCTGAGATATCATAATTGTTATTTAATTCTATAAATATAATCGGGCTGACGTGTCACATGGATATGACAGATCGAGCCAAGCACGATTGTTCAGTCGTCGAAAAATAATGGCCTATAATTGCATCGATTGACTCCCAGTCGTTGCTCTTGACGAGATATTAAATATTTAAAAAAAGAAATTTTTTTAAACTATGAAAATTCGTTTTTTTTTTCCAAAAGTGTGTAAGGCTTTGACGCAGAGTGCATCAAAAATTGAGCTCGAGAAGCCATTTTTATGCTTTCAAATATTCAAATATCCGAAATTCATTTTTTTTTCAAACAGCTTTTTCGTATTTTCTTTTTTTTTTTTTTTATTTATTATTTTATTATTTTTTGTAATTTTCAACTTTCGACGACTACAGCGCGATAATATAGTTGCCCGCAATTCCATTCAGCTCCGATCGGTCCTCTTAATCCTAAAAGTTATGTACTTCTTACGAGTTAGATTCCTGGAGATTTTATTTATTTATTTATTTTGCTCAAATCTTTCGTTCTCATCGGAGCAAAAACCCTCGACACACACGCACACACACACACGCTTTCGTATATAAATACTACGGTTCTTTACGCTCTCAGTGATGTTTGAAAAAATTTTGTAAAAAAATTTTAATTCCAGCAAAGCGCTCCGATAGCTCATTAATTTTAAATAATAATCCGTAGTTTCTCGTATTCTCGGCTCATTAATTCAGCGTTAATCGGGCCGTGAGCATTCTTCTCAACGTCTTTGGATTTGTTTTTTTTGTTTTTGTTTTTTTTTTTTTTATAAAAACAAAACGAAAAAGTTTGACTCTAATTTAAAATAATATAATTATAAGGGTTTTCGTTGCACAATTATTCACTCGCATGTTTTGTCGTCCTTTTTTTTTCTCTCATTGTCGATTTTTATATCGAAATTTTTTGTCAGTTTATTTATCTTTTTTTTAATTTTTTATTTCTCACTTTGTACCCTGTTTCAGCTATGTTGCACTCTACTCAATAAGTGAATACGTCTATGAAAAATATACGTGATATGAAATGCATGCATCGGTTGTCTTTCCATTTTTGTCCCATGGAATTTTTTTTTTTTTTTTTTTTTTTTCGGACAGTGGAACGAAACTCAAATTTGCGCGTTTTTTTTGTTTTTTTGTTTTTTTTTTGTCTTGTCTCTGCCGAAATAATTTACCAAATCTGAGACGAGAATGCTGACGCTCGAGCAAAGGCGTGTTTTAATATTCCGTATCTATGTGAGAGTGGAATTATTTTTAAAAATCCTAAGCACGAGAATGAGGCCCTTTGGAAGAAAAAAAAAAAAAGTTTCTTTAGGCTGCAGTGTTTTTCCCGGCAGTCGTGAGAGCATCTTGAGCTGTTCGAAGAAGAAGAAGAAGAAGAAGAAGAAGAAGAAGAAGAAGGAAAAAAAAATTTTTTTGAGACTCAAGAGAGTCGTATATGGTTTTTTTTTTTTCATGCCTCAAGGATTAATTCCAGTCGAAAAAAAGTTTTCGTGAGAATTTCAAGTACTTCGCGTTGAAGAAAAAATTTGAAAAAAAATCAACCATATCGAAGATGATAATTATATATCAATTTCAAATAATAAAAATGCCGAAAAATTGTCAAAAAATTGTTTAAACGATCAATTGTTGGAAAAATTTCCCGTAAAAATGTTTTTTCGATTGTACGTAACAAATTCCTCGATTTTTCTTAATACATGTGAATTTTTCAAGAATTTTCTGAGGGTTTTTTTTTTTTATTTTTGTTTTTGAAAATTTTCGATTTTGAAAATTGCCTGAAAAATGATGAATCTTGAATATGTTCTCGTACAAAGGTTCTGCATTAATTTCACGAAGTATCCGGATCATCGAACGAATACTTTTGTAAATACAGTTTTTCAAAATTCCAAAAAAAAAAAAAAAACAAATTAAAAATCATAAGAAATTTTTTTTGAAAAATTCATATGTATTCGGAAAAATCGAGAAATTTGTTGCATATAATTGCAAAAAAAAAATTTTAGAGGAAATTTCTGCAACAATTTATTGTTTAAACAATTTTTTGACAGTTTTTCCGTCATTGTTATTATTTAAAATCGATACTATTGCTGTCTTCGATATGGCTGATTTTTTTCAAATTTTTTTCTTCAACGCGAAGTACTTGAAATTCTCGCGAAAACTTTTTTCGACTGGGAATTACGTGACTCATAAAACAAACCGAATCCCTCAGTCCTTGTAATTGCTCAATCTTTGCTCTCTCGTGCTTTTTGGTACGTTAATTGGCACTCGAGTATCGACAATGAAGACGTTGACGAGATGCCGAAAATATATGATAATCTCGCTGGAAGACCATTTTGTTGATTCGTAAAAAAAAAAAACCAAAAAAACTTTCGGATCATATTTTATTGTTAATAAAAAATTTTTATCAATTTTTTATTTTCATTTTTAAACGATCTTCGGACCAAGCTTTACTCGATATAGAAACGAAAATGTAACGAATGTGTTGAAAACGGAAATAGTGGATCTCTCTCTCTCTCTCTCTCTCTCTCGTTTTCTAGCTAAATAATATATTGCACTTTCGTGTAATTACGAGAAAAATTAAACGCGATTTTCATAGCAAATTACACGACATACTAAATATTCTCAAATCTTACCGAAACAACGCGAGTTAAAATCATTTCTAAAACGTAAAGACTTCATGCCATAATATTAATAATAATCATTATAATATTAATGATAATAATGACAATAATAATAATTAATAATTAATAATAACACTGCTGCGACACTTGATGCTGAGAACTCGTTCGGGGCTCGCTGTGGCGATGGCCTTTACGCTTTTTTTTTTTTTTATTTTTTTGTTTGTCTGTCTGTTTGTTTGTTTGTTTTTTTTTTTTAATCTTCGAGACCTGCATCCCTCGCGCCCCCAACCCTCCTCAAGCCCACCCCGTTCCTCGCTGATTCCGCGTTCCTCTTCCGTCAATCGCACCACCGCCGTATCCTCACGGTCTTCCGAGTCTTACTGCTCCCGAGAAGCGTAATTTTCATATTTATTAACTAACTTTATTTTCATTGTTTTTAGTATTTTTTTTTTTTTTTTTCATCACTCGAAGCAAAACGACAAACATTCGCATGTCTATAATATATATATATATATATATATATATATATATATGTGTACACAGATAGAAATGCCGGTATATCTGCTTGAAATACATAGCGCTATGAATCGATGTGGAATGCTCTGAATTGAAGAAATTTACACGAGGCTCATTTGCACATGGGCCGTACAGGGGAGTTGGTGAAAATTTCGATAGGACGTGAAATTTGAGTTTCTCGCCTTGCTATTGTTTCACAATTGGTCTCAAATATTTCGCAGAATTTAGGTGTTTGTATCGGTAGAAAGAAATCTGATCAAATTTGAAAGAAATCTGATCAAAATGAATGGTTATTTTGGGTGAAAAAGGCACATTTGAAATTCTCCTGAATGCAAAACTAAAAAAAAAAGTATTCAGATCTACGTTAATCAAATTTTAATTCACGTAATTTTTTTTTTATAGATCTACGTGGATCGAAATTTTTTTTAAATCGTAGATCTGCATAGATCTCCGTTAGATCTACCGGGATTTAACTTGGTTCATCTAGATCTCAATTAGATCTAGCCTTATCTAAATAAGTCTACCGAAGTGTAAGTACATAAACAGAGATGCAATGAGCAAAAGCATTTGAGAATTATAGTAGTAGTAGTAGTAGTAGTAGATCAAGGTTGATCCACGATTTTCCAAAATTTATATTTACGTAGATCTAAAAGTTGCTTTGTCCCGGTGACTATCCCGTATTATAAATCTCCCAGATCAACTCTAACGTATGAAAACTCTCCTGGCGAACAACTTTACTCGAAAAACGACTCTCCGTACGAAAGGACAACTCTCCGGAACGAAAACTCTACCGGAGCACAATGTCTTGGGCGCATGCGCGGTACGTCTGCCATGCGCAGTACTCAGCTGTCTCTGCGGCGCAGCGATTCGTGCACCGGAGAGATGTTCATCGCTAGAGTCATCGTTGCGTTCTTCCGAACAGTCATTTGGGGAGATTTTTTTTTTTTTTTTTTTTTTTTTCTAGTGCTCGAAAATACATCGAACCTAAAAAGTATCGTTCAAATTTTGCCCCAACTCATCTGTACTTTGTTCAAATTCAATGATATTTTCGTCAATTCCGATAAATATTAAATAAACTACACAAAACATTTTTCTTTACGGTGCTAACGAGCCTCTATAGCGTGTCTCAGAGTGCAGTGTAATGAGTCTACGAAAAAAAAAAAAAGTTAACCAATCGTCAACTCTTTGTAACTTGGTTAACGAGAAATAATTGAAAAAAAAAAAAAAAAACGAACAAAGAATCACGCATTTCATGCTGCCAGTCGCGATAAATAAATGAGAAAAAAAAAAGCTCGCTCGAACTGAATGTGCGAACCGATTAAACGACTAGAACGAAACGAAACAAAGGTCGCTAAATCGTGTCCTGTGCTCCACAGGCACAATCGTTTAACGCACACATACGAGTTTCGTGTACATAATAAATAATTTTAAACAAATGGTCATTCCAGCATTTTTGTTTTTTTTTTTGTTTTAAGAACGATTAGGGACAATCACGTAACGAAAAAAATGCACACACACACACACACACACATACATGTATAAACTCAAAAAACAAATGGGTCATGTGATGTAACAACATTGAACGGTCAAACGCATTGGCACAACGTAAATATTAATTCTCAGCCTTAAATAATATATTGGGACTGCGAGGGGATAAGCTGTGGATCATTAAAGCTTTGACTCACGTCTTTTAATTTATATTCAATAATCTCTATCAATTTTTTAATTAATATATATTTTTTTTTAATTTTATCGCACGAAAGAGAAGAGAATTTAATTGTGTATTTATTCGATTTAAATTAATTAAATTGTCAATGCGGAAAGAAATTAAATCAAATGAAAATAAAAATTTTCATTCGATCGAATTGTCAGCGAGTAATACATTTTTTCGTTTTCAGTAAATTTTTTTATAATAATCAATTTTATTCAAATCAAAGATATTCGTTAAATATTTATATATCTTTTTTTTTTTTTTAACGTGAGTCAATTAATTAATATTATCTACATTGGAAGGTAAGAGAAAAATCGTGCAATGACAATAAACTTTTTTTTGTTCAAATAGCTGTGGAGCTGCATGGGAGAATTTTCGTGAAAGACGTCGTTTTTTTTTCTTTCTTTCAAGTGCAAGACAAAATCATATAAACTGTAGAAAAAATTTGATGTGAAAATATAAATGCAACATTGATATCATTTTAATTAAACTAAATTCATTGCAATTGAAAGAAATTTGAATTCGAGTCAATGGGCAAATTAGAAAAATTTATCCAATTACAGATAATTGGTTTTTTCTTTTCTAACTCCACTTTTGTGGAATTTTTCTTCTTTTACCCGATTCAGAGAATATTCATGATAATTGAGAAAATGATTAATCGTACAAAGATTGTAAATTATGCGATTGAATCGAAAGTCGTAAAGTCTCGTGAAATTCGTGTTTTTATTTTTATTTTTTTTTCTTTCGAATGCAGGATAACTATGTATAAATTGTTGGAGGAATGAAAGATAAATGAAAACTGGAATTTATGAGAGACTCACCACAAATCTATTGACCTTGACTTTCGGGGCTCGTGGTGCATCCGAGGGTTGCGAACCGAGCGATTCGAAGCGAGCTCTGAGGCTGCTAGCCGATTCTATGCTCGCCTGATCGCCATTACCCTGTGCCATTTCCATCTCGGCCACGTGATGACTCGCCACCTTACCATCGGTCGTTTCCCACTGTTCGAATTTCGCGCGCAGAGTCTTCGCTCGTGCCGCATTTTGCGATTGTTTCAAAAATTCATCCTCCACCTGAACAACAAAATTTACGATAATTTTGCTTTCTCGTGGAGGTTAGCTTTGTTTTCGTGTAAACGAAAAAAAAAAATTCTATATTTTCATGCCAATATTTTTCGAAATTTCGTAAAACATCGAGAAAATACATTTAGCAAAAAAAGCTCCGCGTGTGTGTGGGTTTGCGCGTGTTAAGGTAGTTCTATCGTGGTAACTAATCCATAAGATTTAAATTTTTTTTTTTTTTATATCTTCAATTTTAATATATTTATTCATTTCGCGAAACGTCAATGCCCCTTATCGACCTAATTACGGAGAAATTAATACTTGAAAATGCCAATTCCTCAAGGCAAATTTGCTTCGGCATATAGAAGAACCGATTTCCGGTCACTTTAAAACGATATATCTTATCGAAAATCCAAAAGATTCTTACAAAAAACGAGACTTAGATTCATTAAACACGTAAAAATCTAACGGGCCTAAAAAAAAATATGATTGTCGACCAATTTTTTAAGCTATACTGATTTTAATACGAGCATCCGGGTAGTGATACACAACTTATGGCATAATGTCGTGACGGTGAAAAAATGTGGCAACGCGATATCGAAATGAAAGCGGTATTTGACAAGTCGAACAACATAACCTCTCCGCGTCAACGTCAATAGAGCGGGCGAGAGAGTGAGAGGGCACGAGAATGAAAAGAGAAAGAAAACGCAACGTTGCCACACGTAAATATCATACGAGATCTAGTAATACTTGAGTCGTTGCAATTACTATTTTACTAGTAACATAATTATTTATAATAAACCGTTGATTAATTGTATTCACCTGGGTAAGCTTATTTAATATTTATTAATTTTAACCCATATATCCAATATTTTTAGGAATCATCATTTAGACATTTATAGCTAATTGACTAGTCTGCAGCGATAGAACTACCTTAAAACCAGTGTGCGTGCTCTAATTATCGTAAATTTGACGCTATTGAGACGAAACTTTTTGCACAAATAATTTAGGGTACAAAGATGTTCGGTATCAAATTTGGTGAGAATCCCTTGATGCGCTAAGATTTTACAAAATTTTGAAATTTTTCGAAAAATGTGTGTGCTTGCTCTAACTTTCGCAAATTTGACGTTATAGAGTCGAAAAATTTTTGCAAAAAATAGTTTAGGGCACAAATATTTTCAGTATCAAATTTGGCGCAAATCTCTTTGTGAGTTAAGATTTTACCGAAATTTTGAAATTTTCGAAAAATGTATCAGTGAGCTTTGACTTTCGTAAATTTGATCCTATCGTGCTGAAACTTTTTACACGAATTGTCGAAGGGACAGCAACATTTAGTATCAAATTCGGGAAGAATCTTCTAATGCGTGAAGATTTTAGAAAATTCTGAAATTTTCGAAAAATGTGTGTGCTTGCTCTAACTTTCGTAAATTTAACGAAATCGGGCCGAAACTTTTTCTACCAATAGTACAGGCGACGAGAAGGATTGGTATCAAATTTGAAAATATTTACTCAAGGGGTTAAGATTTTAGAAAATTTTTAAATTTTCAAAAAATGTGTGTGCGTGTTCTAACTTTCGCAAATTTTACGCTACCAAGCCAAAACTTTTTACGCAAGTAGTATAAGGGATAGCAATGGTCAGTATAAAATTCGGGAAGAATCCCTTGATGCGTTAACGTTTTAAAAAGTTCTGAAATTTTCGAAAAATGTGTGTGCTTGCTCTCACTTTCGTAAATTTAACGAAATCGGGCCGAAACTTTTTCTACCAATAGTACAGGCGACGAGAATGATTGGTATCAAATTTGAAAAGAATTACTCAAGGGCTTAAAATTTTTTTTTAATTTTAAATTTTCAAAAAATGCGTGTGCGTGTTCTAACTTTCGGAAATTTTACGCTATCAAGCCAAAACTTTTTACACGAGCAGTATAAGGGATAGCAATGTTTAGTATGAAATTCGGGAAGAGTCCCTAGATGCATTAACGTTTTAGAAAGTTCTGAAATTTTCGAAAAATGTGTGCTAGCGCTTAAACTTTCGTGAATTTGAAGCCATCGAGCCAAAACGTTTTTAGCTCAATAGTTTAGGGGACAAAGCGAAAAAAATACGCTCAAATTATAAATTTTCACGTTGCCCGAACTAAAATTCAAGAAAGAAAGAAAAAACCACTTGCTCATAGAGGAAATTTTGCGAGCGAGATAAAATGAGAGAGGAATGTGCAAATTTATAATTTGCACACTTTTTTTTGCTTCGTATCAACAAACATATTCAAATTTTCCGTTGATCGTAATTTTTTTTTTCTGTATCGCGTCCTTGTAAATTAGATAATAATTTTTTAATAAACTTTTTATTTTATTTCATTTTTTTTTTTTGAAATTTCAAATTGTTACCTTATCGGAAGCTCTCACGTAATTCGGATCTCTCTCCTCTCCGCTCTCCTCGTCCTCCGACTCCTCGCCGTCCTCGTCCTCGTCGTCATCGGACTCGGACGCCGTTGCCTTGGCAAATTTGTCCTCGGGCGGTGGTGTAAAACGCTTCAGTGGTTTTGGTCCATCCGGTATGTCCTCCTTGGTTGCCTTTTCCTCCATTTGCCGGAAGATCGAGAGCATCTTGCGAGCGGTGTCGGTGTGTACGACCTCGTCGACCCTGTCCTCGGCTCGTACGACATCCGGGTCCCGATAAATCTCACGATCCGGCGAGCTCATCTGCTTTCGATAATATTACAAATATACATACATTATATTTTTCACGAAGACGATGAAAAAAAAAAAAATTCATTCATTCGCAAAGTCTCCTCCGTTAACTTTCGAAACGAGATATATATATATTCGAGAATTGTTTAACAAAATTAAGCAAACTTCATTGTATCGAAAATAATTATTCATAATTATTTCTTCGTTATTTTTAGCTCGAACGAAAAAAAAAAATATATAAATTAACTCGACGGATTGACGTTCGATCGTTTTGGAGCAAAAAAAATAAATAAATGAAAATAAAACTTTGAAAAAAAAAAAAAAAAACGAAGTCGGTTCAAACCTGTTGAACATCTGCGACATGTTTTGTGATAATAAACAAAATATATTTTGAGAAACAAATCGAAATTCCCTACGATAAATCTCAGACGTTGATTCGAATGAATTTTGCTTAAAAATTTGACTCAATTTTCTAACGTAATAATTATGAGAAACCATTGCCAATGAAAAAAACAATGAACATTTCATATGAATCATTATAAAAAAATTATTTTGTGATCGTATTTAATTCATAAAAGAAATGTTAATTTATTAAATTATCGTAAAGTTTGATTGTTCATGATTTAAACAAAATGGACGAAAACAGAAAACAACGTCAAAACACGCACACAAGTTAATTCAAGCCTTGCCGAAATAAAAATTAACATATATATAAACATTAAGTATCGTACTTTTGTTCCATTATAGCTTTGGAAATTATTTGACAAAACGTATCAAACTGTGAGACCGAAGGATTATAATATAGGGCTTATGATTCTCTGTCTTTCTTCATCTTTCTCTCTCTCTCTCTCTCCTCTCTCTCTCTCTCCTTTTCTCTGGGCTCTAACCGGAATTCCCCGCATATCCCTTCGGACCCTTTTGTGACTCTCGTCTGTCCCGAGATGGGTCTTTCGAGCTCGCGGCATACACACCGCATATATAATATAATACCGAATTCATTATTCCTTCTCAAACGACTTATGACGTCAACCCCCGAAACACGTCACGGAATTTCAAAAGTCACGGTGACAGAATGAAATTTTATTCTCACAAATCGAAAAAATACAACAACAACAAAAAAAAATCAACGCAGCTCAAATACATTCACATTAAATTTTACCAATTTTTCAAATAACACAATGATAATTAAATTAATAGCAATTGATATCATTCGAAAAAACATTAAATCCTAATCAAATTAAATTTCTTATGAAAAAGTTTTTTTTGTTTTTCGTTTGCTTGGTGCTAAATAAATTAATTGTCGAAGACTTTGCAAAATTAAAAATTAAAAATTAATTTCCAATAGGTTGATAGACGAATTTTTATATATTTTTTATAATTTACTCCAAGAGTGATGCTTTTTTAAACGAAATAGCAATTCGTTTATAAGCTGCTCGATTGTTTGCTCTTACAGACGATTTACATTTCGGCTTTACATTTTTATTGTTCCATGAAATTTCATCGATCAAATTTTCTCCTGATTAAAATATAACCTCTCTCTCTCTCTCTCTCATTATTCCAGTTCTGATGTCTCTCGTTGCCTCTCTTCACGCGTTATGATTCAGTTTAATGACAGGGTTCTCGTTATATATCCGCGTATACCGTTATCGCAACTCCCGTACGGAGGCCATAAAAATGTGTCGTGCCAACTTTCGAAAAAAAAAAAAAAAAATTATTCTCGTCCGAAAAAAAAAAATTCATCTTCACCGAGAGAAAGAGCAATAGGAGACGGAGACTTGCTTCATTCCGGAGATCTCTCTTGTGTGTGAGTATGTGTGCATGCGTGTATGTGTGTGTGTGTGTGTGTGTGTTTATGTGTGCGTGTGTGCGTGCGCGTGTGTGCAAGCTTCTCGTATGGGATTTACGAGTCGTTGGCACAAATGGCTACAGGAAACCCGCTCGTACGTAGGACGTACATAATCTTTTTCTCCCTCTCTATATCTCTCTCTCTCTCTCTCTCTCTCTCTCTCTCTCTCTCTCTCTCTCTCTCTTTCTCTTTCTCTCTCTGCATCTTGCTTCTCGCGAGCCAACGAAAAATTTTTACGATAACGCTCCGGCGGAGTGACGAGAAAAATTCCAACTATTCCAACACATATGTATATCTGCTCCGAATTCATACGAATTTCCAATGTTCAATTCTTCACCCAAACAGAAGAAAATAATGAATTAAAAAAAAAAAAAAAAAACATCCTTTCTCTCCATCTTGAAAATTTCACGAAGCGATGAATATCTACGATAAAACGCTCGCCCGAGTAACAAGAGAAATTTCAATTATCATAAAAAAAATATTAAATTCTGCTTCAAGCGAGCATATCGGAATTCTAAAATCGCGAAAGTCGCGATAAACGAAAAAAAAAAAAAAAACAAAATTTTTTAACGACCATATTAAGAAAAATCGCGAAAATGATTCATTACTTTCCCGTGACGCATTTTTTGCTCGTGACCTGAGAGAATTGCGATTGATCAAAAAGTGTCGAATTCTGCTCCGAACTATATATGCGGGCACCGCGATATGAATTAGCCAATGTGAGCGCAAGTTTCGATGCAGCCAGTCACAAAAAAAAAAAAAAAACGAACAAAAATCGCGAATTTGAAATTAAAGCTGTTTTCATAATCTCGCGAATGAATTTTTGGTGACAACGCGCGAGAGAAGCTCCGCCGTTTCCGAAACACGTCAAATATTTTGCTCCGAAATATTTTACGAAATGCAAGGAAAGTCGAGAGAGGCACGACCGCGAGACCGAAGAAACGAAGAATTTCGTAAGCTGAGAAAGAAAATAAAGTTTTTTTTTTTTTTTAATGCCTTTGCTTTTACCTCGATAATGTTTTTGCACGAAAAAAAAAAAACGTCACTGCACTTTCGTCGAGATTATATACAAAGTCTTTGGGTTAAATTTCTATCGGTCACGATAATCGTTTTTCGTTTTTTTTTTTTTTTTTTTTTTTTTCTCGTCGATTTTATTATCAATTACTAATTATAGTATCACTTTTTGTTCGGAATTTCGATCGAATTGCACTGAAAGAAATTGGTTTTTTTTTTTTTTCACACCCGGCGATCGAATGCTGCTCTCTTCGTGACTGTTCGTTTCAGCGAGTATATACGCGAGTGCACTGTGTGACGCGAAAGCGTGTGGTTTACTGGGTGGCCGGTGGCTGCGAGCCTCACTGAGCACTTCTTTTTCTTTCTCCTCGCTCTTTCACGATCCTCCGAGCTCTTCGCGAATGGAAGGATGTAGGAATACTAACGGTAAAGCTATGGCTGACCATGCTGGGGTTCAAGGGCAGTCGAGAAATCAAGTGCTCCCCCCTCGTACCTCTCTTTTATGGTCGCATTTGCATCATTCTCTCTCTCTCTCTCTTTCTCTCTCTTCCTGCATAAATATGTACACGAGCATATCCTGTCACAAAAGTTATAGTCCTCGCGCAAATTCCTGAATATTCCCTAGACTCATGTATCATCGGACTATTTGGCACCGCGACGAAGCCTCATGGAAGGATTTTGCTAATGGGGAACGAAAATTTAAAAAAAAAAAAAAAAAACCAAAATTTTGATAATTCATCGAATGAGCAGCTCGAACTTTCAATTTGCTTTATCTCAAATTAATTGAGCATGTTTTAGAATCAAATTGGAGTATTTTTTTTTTTTTTTTTTTTCTTCAAGCAATCAATGTGGCAGCTGTTTTGACAGAGTTGTCAACTAAGCTGTGGCAAATTTCGAATTATCGAATGATTTACCGATCTCCGATGTTGATCGCCCGCAGACTCGCGATCAACATAAAATCGGACTGTTTCACATTCAAGAACAGCTCTCGGCGTTTTGCCAGCACGCGAAACGGTTCTTTTTTTTTTTTTTTCCTCACAAAGAAAAACATCGATAATTACGAAATTTCGAATGGTTGTTGCTAAAAAAAAAAAAAAAAAAAAAAAAAAAAACAGAGCCAACTTTTCCAACTGACCCAATTTATATGTTCCACGACCGTGAAACAAAGCTGGAGCGTTGATCGTAAATACCATAATTTGTTTTCGGCACGAAAGGAATGTACGAAAGAAAGGAAAAAAAAAAAAAAAAAAAAGCACAATTCTGTGAATATATCGCGGTCGCTGGGAACTTGGCACAAAAAAAAAGCGAAATTAATTTGAGCGCGTTATTCACACGAAAAGAAAAGAAGAGAAGAAGAAGAAGAAAAAAAACCGCAAAACGGCCTTCGTCAGAGCTCCCCCTTTGTATAATCAGTGGTTCTCAAGCTGAGAGATCTCGCTATGAGGATCTCGTCGATCGTTCTTGAAAATTCACTGCAGCTCTCATCTCCTTCTCTCTTTCTTTCTCTTTCTTTCTCTTTCTCTCTCTTTTGCTTTCAGGGGTTCTCGAATTTCTCATGAAATAAATCGGATGTTGACACAAGCTCAATTTACGAATTTCGCTCCCCCAGCCTTTTCGTACAAAGAACGTCATTGTGCCATCATAATTATAGGGAATTTTTTATTTTCCATTTTCCCCAATCCCTAGAACCCTCTCTCTCTCTCTCTCTCTCTCTCTCTCTCTCTCTCTCTCTCTCTCTCTCTCTCTCTCTCTCTCTCTCTCTCTCTCTCTCTTCTCTCTTTCTCTCTCTCTCTTTCCCTTTTGCTCTGTTAGTCCAACGAATTAAAAACTCGTGCATTTCATGCATCGTTAAAGCCAAAACGTATATAAAGGATATGTTTCTCATTCGCGATATGGGATTAACGAGAATCGTATTGTCGATTAGCGATCTCTAATCAAATTTCTCAGTTAGCTCTGCAACCACGCACCATCGGTTAAATTCAGAATTTTTTTTTTCCTTTGCAAACATCGAACACGAAACTCTATCTCTCTCTCTCTCTCTCTTTCTCTGTGTCTTTTGGCGAACCTTGACTTGATCGTCGCGCGGCGGAGTTATTCGAAATGTCTTTCGTTGCTTAGTCGGCTCCTGATACGTCTCGAAGAACTTGAATTTGTTCGTGATGTCGGACGTCTCGACCTGTACCTCCTCGGTCGTGTCCGTGCTACGTACCACGTCATCCGATACCTGACGTCCCATGAACGCCTTTTTTTTTTTTTTTTTGTCGTTCATTAGTTTCGACGATCCAGCCGAAATTGCAATGATATTCGTCAATTCGTATGAACGATGAAGCAATTTCGTCGCGAAATAATTCGCATTTATCGAGTATTAAAGTATAAAGGATTCGGGTTTAAGCTATCCTCTACGTGTGACATGTTCGAGAAAGTTTTATGTTTTCCTGCATGGGAGACTGGGAAAGTTTGAAAAATTTTGTCCATCTGCCAAGTCGTCGTCTCGTCCAACGAGAATTATGATCGTAATTTAGTCGAGAAATGTCATTTTCATCAATCGAGAAATTATGCAATGTCATTTTTGTGAGATAAATCTATTGAAATGTACTATAATGTCTGAACTTAAAAAGCAATTTGAGAAGTGAATTTCTGAAAAAAAAATGAAACGTAGATGGACGTATCGCTGCACAAGGTACGCGTCCGGCTATTGGGACGCTTGCCTTGATGCTAGTTCTGAATTTTTTTTTTTGCACATTTACAACTCTCACAGATGCAACTGTTCGGAAAACAAGTCTTTTGTAACTCTGGATAAGTAGGACGGTCAACCATCACTTCCCAAACGAGCATTTTTTTGAATATTAATGAACGAACAATGTACCGAACTGAAAAAAAAAGAAAGTATACTCTCGTCTGCTCTTTCAGTTCATTTGATTTTTTTCAATGCTAAACAAACTCTATGAAAGCTTCGTGATTTCGTTTTTCGTATCACTGGGAAGATGTTCAGAAATTTACAATTCGTCAAAACCTCTCGCCTAGTCTTATCATCACGAGCTCCCCTAAGCCAGGACAATTGGGAGTTTGCATGAAATTTTTTTTATTTCATAATCTGGTAGTTTAGGAAAAAATATTTAGTATTTTTTTTTTATTTGAATAAAAATTGCCGCTAATATAAAAAAATTGAAAACTACATCAATATATGACGTCACACATGTTACGCTATATATATATATATATAATAAATATATTAGACTGTTTCAAAATAAATCGATAATTTTTTTTTTGCTTTACACAATCTTAAACTATCCTTAGACATCAAAAAATAATCCTCGCGAAAAGAAGGGCCGGTCCTTCAAGATTTAGAGGTGTCTCATCGGACTTTTGTCATTTTTATTTCGTTAATACGTGAATAATTAATTTGCATGGATGGAACAAACGTTTTTCTAGTCCTAATATGATGAATATATTCCAAACTTATGTATAAATACTGTATATAGTAGAAAAAACGATCTTGATGATCGCAGCAACAATTATCGGTTGATATATACGTCGATAAATGCAAAAAAAAACAAAAAAAAAATACAAAAATCAATATTAATAATCTCCTACTTTCCTTTTAAGGTACTTCCTACTTTGTACTTTCTCCTACAATTAAGTAAATTATTAATTAAAATTTTTATAAAAATCGTAATTAATTGTTTTTTCATTTGCTAACATGTTTTTATTTTGTTCAATTAATCATAAAGTCCTGTTTGCTAATAATAATAATTTGTACTCGATTGACAAAGTAGACTAAGAGTTGAATAATCATTAATGTTATTGAGAAAAACGATGTGGGGTTAGAAAAACAGGCGTGCAGAGGTACCCGCGCGCCGATACGACGTGCCGCGCTAGATAAATTAATTTATCTCTACCAGTAAACATAATTTCTCCATTAATAAAAAATACGTTTTTTATGGAAAATTTGCATAGAATACGATGGTTGTATTAAGAAATCGTTAAAATTTGGGGGCCATGGTTAAAAAATTGATTTAAACATTTCAATTGTTTATAACAATACGAAATTTTTTATAAATTTTTTTGAAAATATTTTTTTCTCAAAATTCACTCTTTTATCTTCAAAATGAAAAAAAAAAGTTTTCTCTAGCTTAAAAATAACCGGAGTTATGAATTTTTGAAAATGAGTCTCCAAGGCACAAATCACGAAAATCTCAAACTTTCAACCCCCTCTATAAAAAAAAAAAAAAAAAAAAAATTCCTCGAACGCGTATCTTTTTTTTTCGACATAGAACCCGTAAAAAAAGTTTCAGCCAAATAAAACATGTGTCAGTCAGAATGGTGTTCGGTTTGTAAAAGAATTAGTCATTAATGAAATAAAAAAAGACAAAAGTCCGATGAGATACCTCTAAATCTTGAAGAACCGGCCCCTTCTTTCGCGAGGATTATTTTTTTATGTCCAAGTATAATTTAAGATTGTGTAAAGCAAAAAAAAAATTATCGATTTATTTTGAAACAGTCTAATATATATATATCGAAATCCGTGAAATTAAATTGCCTATAACACGTGCATCTATCAGTTTTAACGAAAAATAAAAAATACGTCCTCATTATTTTTACTTACTCTACATTATGCGCCCGAATGATTAAAAAAAAATTCATGCAAACTCCCAATTATAATAAGGCGACGAATCAGATGAATTACTCATTTTCTCTTTTGTTCCAGTTGTCCCTGATAAAATATCGCACAATTTCGAGGGCAAATGTGATCTTACTTTGCCAATTTCTGTCCGAATTATCCTGCCTGTGCACTCGAATGACAATTTTGGGGAAAAAAAATAGCTTCGATCTACCAGATAAAATTCTAGATCGTAGATTTATCTAGGCCTCAATTAGATCTGCCAAAATCTCCGTTAGATCTACTGAGATTGAAGTAGATAAATGGAGATGTAACAGGCAAAAGTGTTCGAACGTAATATTAAGTCAACTCGAAGAGTGTTCGTAAATCTACCGTTGCATACGGAGATCTCGATAGATCTACGATTTTCCAAAAATTAGATCTACGCAGATCAAATTTGATCTAAAAAAAAAAAACGTACGCAGATCTAAATTTTGGAAAATCGCAGCTTTATCCAGATCTCAATTAGATCCAGCTTAATCTCCGGTCGATATACTCGAATCTAAGTAAATTTACTGAGATTCAAGCATCAGATAAACGAAGATCCGATAGGCCAAAGTATTCGAACGTAATATCAAGTCGACTCGAGTGTTTGTAAATTTAACCTGAATAATAGCTACGTAGATCTAAATTGGATCTACGTAGCTATTATTTTGGTCGAATTTGATCCGATAGCCGGTACTACGCGGATAAAAATTGGATCTACACGTAGATCAAATTTGATCTAAAAAAAAAAAAATAACCACGTAGATCTGAACGATCAAAATACACGAGGACCCTGATTTGGGTAACAGCGACGAAATCGTCACTGAATCGCACTCGAATAGCTCGACGTTGCGCATTCTACACTGCGCAGCTGACCTTGTAACTAGGGAACCTGCGATAGGTCAAGCGCTTCTCCCACCATACGTCGCGTCGATCGATATATGCGCGCGCACCTATAGTTGCTTCGATCGACGTTCCCACAATCGAGATCCCAGTGTACACCCGATATATATATTTCATCGAATTATATTTAACATGATTTATATTAAAGAAAAATAAAAAAAAAAAAAACAAAGCAGGAAAAAAAAATTGCTACTTTCACAGGAAAAAGTTGAGAATATTTTCGCGAGATAAATTTTTTTTTTTTTTTCATAAGGGTCTCCCGGTTCAGTGGATTCGTGAAATTAATTGAGAATACTTTTCGTCTCTTTTTGGTCGAACCGGCTGCTCTCGTGTTCGTTCTCATTCGTGAAATTCACCGCGTCAGTTTTGAGCAACGCCTCGTATGTATAATAATAATGTAAATTAACGCAACAAGCATAAACTTACATCTCTCGCGCGTCTCGATGCATCGGTAGGTGTCTTAGGATTGACGGGCGTAACGGGTCTTCCCGTCTTGGCTGCTGTAGCGTCCAGTTCCAAAAATAGAGATCGCGATTTTCTGCTTATACCTTAGGAAACGAAAATGATTCTTGAATCAGCAGCAATGGTGCTGGTCACGTCATCAAAATATCTGCATCATCTATTCTGACCCTATGTAACATATATTTCAGTTTATTCGATCATTTGGCAGGGAGCTTGAATCACGTTTCTCCATTCTAATTCTCTTTCGCTGGCCTCAACATCTCTATATTACGTCCTCAAAGTCTCAGAGGGAATTTGCAACGAACACTCTCCGGCATGAGAGAGCGGCCCATTGAGAAGTAAATTAAAGTAAAGCTTTCTCGCTGCTAGGCGAACCAAAATTCGATTCTCTTTCGCTGATTTAAACGTCTATATTGCGTTCTCAGTGTCTCAAAGAGAATTTATAACCAACTGCCTGGCATGAGACTTCGTTGAATTAAGTAAACCAAAGCTCGCTGCACAAGAAATCCAAAAATCATTGAATCATCACGACTTAACGACTCTCGTAAAAAATCAAAACTTTTTCAAATAATTCATATTAATTATTCTTTTGGCCAATTATTTATCCACTTTTCGTTGCTTCGCAGAGCTTTGTTTTCACGAATAGAGAAGGAAAAAAAAATTGAGAATATTCAGGAAAAAAAGCTGTGCCTTTTGAAAAAAATGTCTCGAGACATATTTTTGTGTCAGTCTGCTGGACTTGGGAAATAAAAAAAAAAAAAAGTTCATTTCTTGAGCAATTGTCGTTGAAAATTCTTTGAAAAAGTAAACATTCAAACTTTATAGAATTTATGACGCAAATAAATAACTATTTTTAACTTGAATCTGTCGTCACTGATTGTCCAGTACTCCCACCTATTTCGTTTGTATTCGTATATCAATTCAAAGCTTGCTGGCCACGACTGATACTTCGGAAGACCAAAAGTCGTAAAATTGTGGCCACAAATGCTGAAAATGACAGCTACAAGATAATTTCCTATTTCCTTATTTATCATTATCAGAAAAGCTTTTAAATTATAACGATTCGATTCTGTGTACCTTTTAGGTTACATCGATCACTTTTTCAGTTCTGAAATTTGCAATAATGCGAACACTGTTCGTAAATGAATGTCCGAAAAATGCTCAAAGTGGCCACAGCTGGTACGTCTACCCTAAAGCTAGGACTTTTCACGCGAATATGCCAGGGAGTAAGTTTTTTTTTTAGCACTCAATTCGATGAGAATCGATGCTGGGATTTCAGTTTCATGAAATTTGGGAATTTTCGTAAAATGCCTGTGATTTTTTTTTTTTCGGAGAACAAATCTCTCGTTCACATGGCTAGGGGTCGAAGAATATGAATATATGATCGAATATGAGTGAATATATGAAGAATATGAATATGTGATGTATATATGAGTGATGTACATATGTGATGTATATATGTGATGTATATATGTGATGTATATGTGAAGATTATGAATATGGGACATTCCACGTCAACTCATCAGCCACCCCGTTTTTTTTATTGTCTCGAAAAAATTATTCAGTATGGGCATTTCAAAGTACAATATATCCATGAAATTTTACCAAAATTTCATCCCCCCACTATGGTTGGTTCTCGAGATAATGATTAATAAATTCTCAATTTTGTGAAAATCATAACTTCGTAACGGCTGATCGGATTTTAACGACTAAAAAAAAGAATCTTTTTTATTTTTTTTGCCCTTTTTGAAAAAAAAATATGCCGTCATTGGAGAAAAGTTCATTGGACAGTTTTCGGGGAAATTTTTCGATTTTTTTTTTTTTTTTTTTTCCACGAAAGGGCCAATCGGAATTCTACTCAGTATTTTTTTTTTTCTGATAGAGGGAGGCAATACACAACTCCGCAGGATTTTTTCAAAATGGAACAAGGCATCAGTGACGAGGGAAAAATTGTTTTTTGTTAATTTATCCCGAAAACTGTCTAATGAGCTTTTATCCGATAATGACATATTTTTTTTTCAAAAAGGGCAAAAAAAAATAAAAAAGATTCTTTTTTTAATCGTTTAAATCCGATCAGTAGTTACGAAGTTATGATTTTTACAAAATTGAGACTTCATTAATCATTATCTCGAGAACCAACAATAGTGGGGGGGGGGGGGGGGGATGAAATTTTGGTAAAATGTCATGGATATATTGTCCTTTGAAATGCCCGATACTGAATAATTTTTTCGAGACAATAAAAAAAACGGGGTGGCTGAGTTGACGTGGAATGCGACATATATGATCGAAGAATTCGTTGGTATTATGAATTTGGGTCTAATCAGCGATAGTTTAGATTTGATGAATTTAGAAAAAAAAATTATTGATCATTTGATGAAAAAATTATAATAAAATGCGAGTTCGATGAAATTTTTAGAAATAAATAAATAAATAAATAAATAAATAATTTACGATGATAATGCGATCGATCTTACCGGCAGCAATAACTTCCTCGTCGGGTTTTTCCTGCTTGAGCTTAGCCTCGTTTTCATCGTCCGACGTTGCTATTGGCTCGCCCCTCTCGAATCTTTCTTTGATCGAGCGCGCGTGGGTCGAATGCTGAATTTCCTCGGTCGGATTAGTCTTCGTGACGCGTTCGCTCTCGGCAACCGCCTGCTGATACATCTCCTTCATTTTTCCCTGTTTTCCCTGTTGATTCATTGGCAAAACGAAAAATACACGACTGAATGATTTTCATATAAAAAAAAAAAGAGTTTGAAGCCACGAGAATCGGCGAAATAAATTGATTTAAAAAAAAAAATTCAATAAACACCTCCGAAAAATCATGAAATTTTAATGAATTTAGAAAAAAAAATCGATGAACTGGAATGATTTTAAGATTTTTTTTTCTTTTTTTCCTTGTTGAAATTTCAAAATAATTTTTTTGCAAACTCACCATGAAGAGTCTCGAGCGTATACCAGCAATTTCCTCTTTGCGGGCTTCGCGCTGCGATTCTCGTCTTCCCTGCTGACTCGTGCATTCCCAACGATTTTTAATGTCGTCCATCTTGGTGAAGCTCATCGGTCTCTCGCGGGTCGTGCGTTTTGCCTTTACGATCTCGTTGTCCAAATCTCAGGCACGAAGAAAACAAAACAAAAAAAAGTTGTCCATCAAACGTATTTAAAAAAAAAAAAAAAAAAAAACAAATAGCTTTATTTCTGCCAAATTTTTTCGCACATATATAATACCTTCGGAGTCCTCGATTTCCTCGTCTTCCTCGCTTTCGCTCGACTCCTCGAAGGGTATGCCATTGAGCGAGTCGTCGGCAACACCAATGTCCATGCCCTTCGCCTGGAATCTGCGAGGAAATGCTTAAAATATAATTTTGTTTACGAAAATTCCCACACGATTGACGATTTGGATAAATTTTAAAAATTCAATTTTTCAGATAAAACGATTTTTTCTTTTTTCGTTCTCAGATGAAGAATTTGTTTTAAAAAAATGCTCTTTCGGGAAATAATTAAACATTTTATTTTCAATAAAAAAAAAAAATAATAATAATAATAATTCAATTTCTTCGAGCTCTCGAACACTGAACAAGCGTTCGGTGGTTCGTCAAAAAAAGTTGCTCCGATGAAACGTGCTGATGTATATGAATTTTCGGGAATTTTTGAAACTTAAGACTTTATGGAATTGCCGATTTTGCAAAAATGTTTTTTTGCAAAATTATTGTTATTATCATGTGCAGCTGTCATCGTTTCATCAGGATATACAAGGACGATTGAAATGTACAATTAGCTCCGTTTGAATTATCAAAAGAAATATTTACAAATTTGTGAAATGAAATTTGCTAATTGTTTTTTTCGTAATTTTTTAAAATCGAAAAAAATCTTTCGCCCTTGATGAGAAAATCGTTTTCCCAAAATTTTCGCGTCTTTGCCAAAGATTTCTCGATTTCCCATAATTACAAAAAAGCAACGGGTCAATTTATTTTCCATCCTCGTTGGGTTCAATGTGATACGTGCAATCGAAAAAAAAATGTTACTTTTTTTTAATAAAATATTCCACAACTACCAGAAAACGTCAGGTCAATTTCGATCAGATCATTTTGTTTTCTGTCCTCTTTAGCTCGATAGGCTCTTTTGCTTGAACTTTAACGTTGAAATTATTTTTCGAAAAATTCAAACTCTTATAAAATCCTCAGAGATTTCCTTCGAATTCGATACCAAAAGCATCCTCGTACCGTATTCACATTTAGCGCCAAATTTCAGGACGATATCACAAAATTTGCTCAAGTCGGAGAATTCGTAACGTAAAAAAATTCAAAGTCCTGTCAAATCTATAAGATTGCAGCGATTTTCAAAAAAAAAAAATTCCAGAAAGTTTACCAGTGTGAAAAATGTCGAGTTTTAAATTTTATTATTATTTTTTTAATTTATTAATTATTTTTTTCGTAAAAATTATTCAAATTTTTTTTTTTTTCACAAAGACCTCAGCTGCGACGAGGCAAAAAATCGAAAGCTTGAAATTTCGCGCAGAGAAATAATAAAATGTCGCACAATCCATTATTTCTTTGATCGAACTATATTTTTTTCGTTTTTTTTTATTTTAATTCTCGATAGTTCAATTTATCGTTGATTATCAAAAATATGTCATTGAAATTTTCAATGATTGTACTGACTTGGCGAGTTTGCTGAGTATACTCGGTGATCTCTTGACAATCTGGGAGGGTGATCTCTCGATCTCGTTGTTCGCGTCGTTGGTCGTTTTCTCGAAGACTTGAAAACGCGACTTGACGTTAAGCGCGGAGAGTTCCTCGAGCCCGAGATCGGGCTTGTCGGAAGCTGCGAAATCAGATTGAATTTTTCATCCCATTGATACATCATTATCGTGACATTTCTGATGGAGGGGGGCAAAGGAATTCATTGAAAAAAATGGTTCGGGATTTACAATAATACTGTTATTGTTGGCCAGTTATAGGTATACTGGTGAAAAAATATTGCCCACACAGAAAATGCAGTAGCCCTTTTAGAAAATCCCGATTGCCGTAAAGTTCATACAAATATGACTAGTGAAGTATTTCTAATTCAACAATAATATCGCTGGTGAAGGCAAAGCAGTTTTGTCTACGGCGCCTATACTGCGCCTTTGTGGACGACACTCAATCGTCTGGCTAGCTTAGTCATTATAAATAGCTGGAAATTTATCGTTTTTGTAAATCAGCCATACTAACATAGCTCGCGAAACTACACTGTATTGTTCAAACAGCTGTAGTAGCTGATTTTTACATGCCTCGCTATTTCAACCATATAGTATGGCTGCGAGAATAACGTTGTGACACATAGCTATACTGATATGGCTCGCGCAACTATACTACGTTTTTGGAACACCTACAGTAATCTGTTAACGCGTGGTGTCTATATGCCTCTGCCTCGCGCGAAAACGAGACCTCGCTACGCAAAATTTGATAATGAACGAGTTTGTGAAGAAGAAACTGAACGAACGTAATCTTGATGAGCTTATACCAACATTTGAAGGTAAGTCTGTTCTCACTTATCTACGGAATATGTAAAAAAGGACTATTTTTCCTGTTATATAAACGCCAATCGTATGACAAGCGAATTTTTGTAGGTTAGGTCAACTGTCATTTTCCTGCAAGGAGAGTATCATATGTCTCCGGGCCATGGATTCTCTCAAACTTCCAGGTGTGTTTCATTAGCTCTAAAAATCAAGTCTCTTTTGCAAAATATTTATGTATGAATATCATTATCGATAACAGATGATTAAAATAAATATTCATGATTATGAAACATATTGGCTGAATTTTTACTGTGACCCGAATATCCCCTACTATATATACCTACCTATACGAGTATAGGTAGGTACAATATCCTGTAATTTATCTATATAAAATGAATTTATAATTCAGCCATATTCTTTTGGTAGTATGGCTGGTACGTCTACCTCGTATGCTAGCGTTTATAAAACAGCTCTACTAGTATTGTTGGTATACAAATAATTCTGCCTACACTGACAAAACTGCTATCCACGAAACAACATTGTATATGCTTGCTTCGGCTATACTAGTATGGCTGGTGTTCGTCTACCTCATATGCTAGCGTTTATAAGACAGCTATACTAGTATGGTTGGCATACGCATAACTCGTGATGGTGAACTCAACCATACTATGGTATTGCTGAAATAGAGATACTTGTCAGATTCGCGGAGCTATTGGGTATATGTCTGTCATGACATAGTGGTATGCTTACGCCAACGATATTGTGTCAGTCATATTTGTATGGCTTTATTACCTAGATGGTATGGCAGTAGCGTATTTTCCCATATAATATGGCTGAAGCAATAATAATTATGGCTCGAATCGGGAAACTTTTTTTTCAGTGCATCGCTGAAAATATTCCATACGTTTTCTCGGCAGGGATTAATGAAGAAAACAAAACATAAAAGTAAGTTAGAGTGCGGAGTATGTTAGACGATGCACGAAGCGAGAGTAAAACCGATGCATTAGAGTTTGATAATTTTTTTTTTATCGTACGAATAATCATGATTGTTTATTTGTAATGATTATTCAAATACACGGACTGCCCTGATACACGAGGATCTCGTCCGCTGTTGATTAATTGTTTTTAGTTTGCTGGTAAAAAAAACAACAACAACGACAACGACAACGACAATCTTTCCTGTTAAATCCACCTCACAAAAAATCAAAGTTAAATCCTTTTTTTTTTTTTTTAATTCAATTTTAACCGTTCAGTGCTTAATTTTGTTAAAAAAAAAAAAAATTCTCTCTCGACAAGGTTCGATTAATTTATTTGTCGTTTCTTTTTTGTCTCTTCTCGCAAAAATCATCGAGTTTACCTCTGACCACGTCAGGTGGCAATTCTTTCGGCTGATTCTCCCGAATGATCATCTCCGGCTTTCGTGGTCGCACTATATAGGAAAGGATTTACAAAATTTAACGAATTCCGAGCGCAGTGCCTCAAATTCGACTTTATCGCGAAAATTTCCGTTCTGTCGTCAGTGACGATGGAAGATCGGAAAAAAATGAAATTTTGATCCCTGAAAAATCATTGCTTTTCACTAATTTTCTGCATTATTTTCTCTCTTTACTTTCCGAGTCAAAATATCCTTACTCCTCTTTCCTATATTTTAGCCAAAAATCTTTGTCCAACATACACGGTTATGCTAAAACGAGGGGGCGGGAAAAAAAAAAAAAGAAAAATGTTTCCCAAAGTCTACAATTTGTCCGAAAAACCAAAAAAAAAAAAAAAAACATCTGGCGCATAAATTAAAATCTACCGATACGATCAACGGTTCTTTTGTGTATATATAAGCCTTGCCGATAACTCACCAGGCTGATCCGACTCCTCGACCGGTTTTGGCTGAAACAGTTCCTTGAAATGAGCCTTGCAGTAAAGCGTACTCTCGTGGCTCTGATAATTGTCGACGTTCAGCTGCTTGCTACACTGAACGCATCGGAAACAGTTTTTGTGCCATACCAAACCCTCGGCCTTCGTCTGTTCCATTTGAAAAACGACCTTGCCGCAGCTGCGGCAGTTCGGATTCGCATCGCCATTCTGGCCCACCTGGAAATTCATGACTCAACAGTTAGTTCCTTGATAGAAAATTTTTTTTTTTAACTAAATTCAACTGGAACTCAAATCTATTAATAAAAAAAGTTACATATTATTCTCCTTTGAATTAATTGTACTTTTTTTTTTCGGTATTCTGAAATTTTAACTTATCAATAGTCCGTCAAACCGTGAAATTTTTTTTTCGTCGCTGGAAACTTTCACTTTCGATGAATTATCATTGCAAGCAAGCAACAAATATAATGTATACGGTATACAAGTATAGACGAATTTTTACCAGGCATCGAAAAGTTAATATCACGACACGTGGCATTTTGATTTGTCTTGATTACTTCGATCTTTAAATCAAAAATTGATATTTGCAGCGTTTAAAAGATTAATCGAGGATCCTAAATGGATTTCAATGCCACTTTACTTCTTTATGGAGGAAAAACATATTTTTTTTTTTTTCATCAATTAGACACATAGCGGTGTTGGTGCAAATATGGATTGCTGTATTAGTTTCTTTATATTATAGCTCAAAAAATGTAGAGCAGATAAATCGATGGTCCTCATTCGGAGCGAGGATCGCGAGCAACTGCAGATTTTTTAAAGTGTGCATCTCTGATGTGGTGCCATTTTTTTAATTTTTTTTTATTAATGACAATTATAGGCCTTTGCGCGTAAATTGAGAAAAAGGATTGGCTAAATTTGGCAGCTAAATTTTCGATTGCATGTGACGAATGAAACATTTAGTTGATTCGACTGAGGCTTCATTGAATCGATCGCAGATCGATATTTCGAATCGACTACATATTTGGTCCGTTCAATAAAGCCTCGGTTGAATCAATTTATTTACAGATTTAGTTGAAAATTTCAACCCTTTTTTCAGTGCAATGAATAAAGTGTGCTGATTCAAAGATAAACGTCAGATCCTAAATACAAATATGCAAGTGGCAAGTAAGTTGCGATTAGTTCATATTTGCACCTACTCATCTGTATGTACATTAGGGTGGCCCTTAATAGGGGTCAAAAAAAAAAATTGATCGCGCCGCCCCCCAAAACGATTCCAAATAATGAAAAAAAAATCTACGCGAAGCCCCAGCTATGTCCGTTAAAAAGAAGACGTGCCTGTAAGCATGAACTTAAATTTAATTATCAATTTTTCTTCATGATTGGAGAAATTTTGATTTTTTAAATCTAGATTATGAGTTATTTTTTTTTTTAATTTCCGAAGCTATTGTATATTAGTATTCAATATACAATATACAATAACCATATTATTTTGGAACAATAATTGGCTTTAGCTGTTGTCGAACGGTTTTAATCACATCAAAATCAAATATAATCAATCAAAACATAATATTCAAAAAATGTACACATGAGATATCGATACTAGTTCGTTCAGTACGAATTTATTTATTTAAAACACAGAAATATCTCAAAAGATTGCATATTACAATAATTTTATTTATCAGACTATTTATTTATCATTTATTTATCAGACAAAATCGATTAGACTAAAAGTTTCGCATAACCGTCTCTTTTTTTGCATCGGGGAATTTTTTCCGGTACTCGCTTACAATCTGCAATATGTATTGCTTTTGAGTTTCGTTTTTCGTCAAAATATTATTATAATTTTCGATTAAACAAACTGCCCTCTCTGCTACATCGTTAACAACTTTTAAATTCTTTACTATTTTTAAACCCTCTGTAAAATGTTTATCCTGAAACCACAAGGACGGATCCGTTGTTAAAAATCCCTTATTGATGTTGAATCTATCGAAAAAATTCAGGGATTGCGAAGTTACAAAGTAGTCCATCTCTTTGTCTAATAAGTGATCGATGTTTTTCGGATCAATTTGGAATCGTTTCGAGCTGTTCTCATATGATGTTTCGTCACTCGAATTCATTTCGAACAACATTTTGCGCTTCACATCAGATTATAATTTTTCATCGAAAAATGCAATCGCAGCTGATTCTGGACCGAGGTACCATAAATGATTTTTTAACTTAAGCAGTGTTACCCGAGATACATCAGCGTCAACTGATTTATAATTATGAAGCTTTTTTAAAAATTGCAGATCGTGGTTGGGCCTTTATTTATTTATGCATCAATAGTAAGAAAATGGCAAAGTGAATCAAATTTTCACGTATGAATTGTTGTTACAATGATGCAAAAAAAGTTTCACATCAACATAATTTAAAAAAAAAAATAATAATGACACCGATTATGAAAAAATAAGGAATTTTATTAAAATTACGAAAATTTCATGCTTACAGGCACGTGTTCTTTTTAACGGACATAGCTGGGGCTTCGCGTAGATTTTTTTTCATTATTTGGAACCGTTTTGGGGGGCGGCGCGATCAATTTTTTTTTTTTGACCCCTATTAAGGGCCACCCTAATGTACATATATATGCCGAGCTCCAACGTGTGTGTAGAAATATGTCCGTATAGTTGACGGAAGTAGTGCAGTAGGTATATAAATAAAAATTTTGAAGCCAAGACGGTAGCCGGTATGCCGAGAGCCATTGCCTCGCGCGAAGTATATAGATAAATATTTTTGGCTCGCGTCTCGCTGACCCATATTACATACATTTTTTCCAGACCACGTATAAGTTACGTCAGATGGTAAAAAATAATACACGTAATCCTTTAACGGTGACACGATTCACTTTACCCTTTTTTTTTTCTTTTGACATACAAAACCCGACAAAATATATATTTTATTCTTCATTTTGAGACTGAAAAATTGCTCGTGAGAATGATTTTTTCGATCTATCGTTATATGGCAGAAATGTTTGCAAAATTTCATAACGAAGTGAGAGAGAGAAAGAGAGAGAGAGAGAGAGAGAGAGAGAGAGAGAGAGAGAGAGAGAGAGAGAGAAGGGAAACGGAAAATTTATTACTTACCGAATTTAATTGCTGTTGAGTCTTTGTCGAATCTGACGAGCGTACGTGGAGAACCGATTTCTTGCTGAGGGCGTCGAATTTGTTGAAGCTCGATTTCTGAAATTGACAGACGAATCGAGTTTCATATTTTTCATACTTACGGTGCTTGCACGAGAGAGGCTTTTAATTCGTCGACGAGTTGCTCGCACATGTGTACGATTCATATGAGCACGATAAATGCAGCTTTATCGTTCGAAAATTCATGAATATTTATCGAAAAAAAAAAACAAGCAAATTGTTTATTAGATTATTTTTTTTTTTTTTCGAAATTGGACTCCAACGTGATGTCCGTCCATTTTTATTTCTTCTGCGAATAAAAAAAAATGACTTGCAATTTAACGAGACACGATTTTTCAGTGTTCGCGAATCGATAAACGTGACTGGCTTTGCTTTTTTGTTTTTGTTTTCTGAACGATGAAACGTGTCGATCGAGACCATAAGCCGAGCGTGCGTGGGCGAATGAAGCAAAAGAGATATGAGAAAAATGTCTCTCTTATCGACAAGGTTATTCGTGCGTACGGCAAAGTTTCACATTTGTTTTGTTTTTTTCCTTCGAACATTTCCGATCTTTCATAAATCGTTAGAGAAATCTTGACGTTTGAGGACGAACACAACGTTTTTTTGTCTCCGGACAGATATATAAGGAAACAAGTTAAATCGAAGATATTCGCTAATACGTGTCCGATAAAGACATTTTTCATGGTGAATTTTGTCTCGAGTGATCCTCTCTCTCCCGTCTTACCTCGAGCCTTGGACGATTTTCGTGCGAAGGATCCTCAATTTCCTCATCGAGGCCTCTCGTTAAATTTGCCAAACTACAGTAGGAAGCCCTCTGTCCGTTTTTCGCATCCCCCCGATTGTCGATATCGGGAGAATTATTTCGGATATGGTTAACATTTTTTGTTTTGTTTTGTTTTGTTTTGTTTTTTTTTTTCATGCACGGACCCCATGGAATTAAACAAAAGATAGAAAACAAATGATATGCGTGTTAGTTTTTTGTTGGGGGGAAAAAAAAAAATGAAAATGGAAAAGCACTGCGCAATTTTGTGACGTCATGCTTGCCACAAACGAGAACTCGACGATTGACGAATTGACGATTACGAGGAATAAGTTAATAATGAAAAAATATTTTATTTTCGAAATTATGGAAAATTCATGAGCCAAATTTTACAATTGCTCTCAAATATTTGATCTGACAGAGATTATTTATAAAATTTGACGAATTCATTCGATAATTCGTCGAAATAGATTCGTGAAAATTTTTAAATGCAAAATCATCATCGAGCACCAAATTATACACAAAAATTTACATCGATCTATGGGCATTCGATGTGTCACGAGAGATCTGTCAGATTTCACAAGTTTTATCGATTTTTTTCAACAGGGCACTGAAACTTAAAAATCATAAAATTCAACGTCAAATTAGACTACAAACAATTTGTCATTTGTTGTTGTTTTTTAGACTGAAATTTATACTTTAGAAAACAAAAATAAATTTGAATTTTCGCCAATCGCTTTAATTGTTCTCGAATCGGATGAGGCGGTCAGGGACTACGGGGAATGTTTTTTTTTTTTTTTTCTCGTTCTCATATTTTTGGCTTTCATATTTCTTTTTACGAATATACGCGTGCTCCAGGATCGTTCGCAAGCGTATCATGAATTTAAAGAATAAGAAAAATCGGCTGAAAAATCGATTTGAAAAGAAAAACAAAGAAATTTGAAAAATAATAATGAAGAAAAAAAAAAAAAAGAAACATTTCCCGCGCACCTCGAGCACCGATCATGCCGCGAAGTACTTACGAGGGCTTTGACGGACACACCGACGAATACGATTGCTTCTCTGGCCCGTTTCGAATAATCCCTCTGGCATAGCCTCAAGTCGTCCATAGACTTTGCCTTCTACGATTATTACGCGCACACAGACACACACACACCCGATGTACATCGCCCGATCGTTAGATTTGTTATAAATAACGGCAGATATTAAACAAACGGGATACGAATTATTAAGGTTAATAATAAATGATTATTGAGGAGAAGAAAAAGTAGAAGAAGAAGAAGAAGAAGAAGACGAAAAAAATGAACAGCAAATGAGAAGCACATATAATATAAAGTTATCGGATCATCGACTTTTATTCTCGTCACGTTTTATCGATACGAGAGAGATAATATCGTCGCCATTTTTATTTATCTTTATTTAATTCACTTTGGCGAAAATTTGAAGATTTTTTTTTTTTTTAATTTTAATTGTGGCAGTATTTTATACGAACCTCCTGAGCTTCCGAAGTCTGTTCCGAAATTCCGAAGGCCGATTGATCGACGTCTGTCATGTTCGATATGTCGCCAAAGCTGCGGCACTGTTAGTAATGAATGAAAAAGAAAAAAAAAAAAAAAAAACAAGAAAAACACAGCTGACAGATGTGACTTTGAAGAAGCGCAGTTAGTCGATTAAACGATGATTTATACTCTTATCGTATCATACAATACGGTAAATGAGATATTCCGCATCGTTTTTATCATATTTTTTAATATTTCTTTTATTTTTATTTTTTCATTTCGTTGCTGATTATTCGTTCGAATCCTTACGACGAAATGAGGATCGAGGAATTTTCTTCAGATTTTAATTACACACAATTACCAAGGCATTAATTTTTTTTTTTTTTTAGTTTTAT
Source organism: Rhorus exstirpatorius (assembly GCA_963564615.1). Classification (NCBI taxonomy): domain Eukaryota; kingdom Metazoa; phylum Arthropoda; class Insecta; order Hymenoptera; family Ichneumonidae; genus Rhorus; species Rhorus exstirpatorius. Next base: position 28,212,236 of record OY751315.1, on the reverse strand, counting down.
TTCGTATTAATAATGTTTTAGAGAACGTTTGAGAATTGTGTGTTGATCGGGGAAACGCTTCGGAATTTAAAAAATCGTATCTCGAAAATGATAAGGGATAAAAATCTTAAAAAATTCACGAATGCTCGTTCGATTATAAGTATAATCGAATAAAAAATCAGCAGCAAAATACAAAAACGAAAAGACAAACATTTCGTACAAACGGTGTGGAATATCTCATATGTTTATTCATTATAAATACGACTAATTAAATTCAAAATATCACGTGCCACATTACATGTCATGGATAATATGAGATACGCCCTTCTGAGTTTAACTAGTCGATATAGTACATATGACAATCAATAAATTATTTTGCGACAATTTATCAATTATTATTGTACAGTTTTCAAGTTCAATCGACGATATATATAGAGCTATCACGTATATTATATCACTGGTCTGACCGGTGTATTATCAATTCTCTCGCGGACCTTCCATTTGCTCGTCGAGCTTGTATACCGCTGGTTCGATTAAATTTAATTGAAATTTCGAGTTTATGCACGTTGCGTGGATGCGAAGCAAGCTATCGAGCCATGCAAGATGACCTATTTGTGCACATCTTTCCACTAGCTATGCCGGAAATTCTCAGCAATGTCAGCATAATCTCTGACGTTGTAATTGCTAATTAATTTATTTATATATTTATCAAGCTACAAGGCGACACGAAAAAAAACATTTCACGCGAATTTTCTAAATTTTTTTTTCGCAAATTCGCACGAAGAATCGGCCCTATTGGTCATCATCCGAGTTCCATATTAATTAATAATCAAAAATAATTATTATTCCGTTAGAAACCTTTTTTTTTTTATATTTTTTTTACTTGAATTTACCCACCGAAAGCGCATCTTTAATTCCCTTTCTATTATTGAAATCATTTTTCAAATATAAAAAATTTAGAAAAATCAAAATTTAACTTGAGAATGTCAGGAAAATCAAGAAACATCCAATTTTCGACAAAAAAAAAAAACAATCTGAAAATTGGAAAGATATTTCTTATCGCCTTACAACTTACTAAAAATAAAGATGAATTTAAAAAAAGAAAACTAGGCTCAAGGCCAAGTCCACTTAGCCTTGAATACCCCATATGTATAAGACACGAATAATACATATTGACTTTGATATATTATGTATATATATATTTTTTAAAATTTACGTCCCTGGTCACCTCGTTCGTGCTTAATCGTATCGTCGTTAATCATTATTCATTTTCATTACAATGAAAAAAAAAAAAAAAATGGCGTTTGTATTATTCGTTAACAATGGCACTCCATCAGCCATGAATGAATTGCAACGACGGGAGGGAAAAGAAAATGCGCAAATTTATCAAAGCGTCAATTTATCGTATGCTCGTAAATTATCTTGCAGGAGCGGTAAAACATATAACTACGATATCTCGTCAAATGCATAAGTAATCCATACGCTCACTTACCAACTGTTTGATAGAAACTCCGGTCTCGATTACTTCCTTGCTCGACTTCTCTTGCTCGCCCCGACTCGTTTCCGACACATAACTCTGTGTCTGTTCATGCGGGTAATAAAACACACAACATATTGGATAATCAGTGTCAACATGCAACTGTCGAGCTTTCGCTGAACTTTTTCTTCTCAAGCTCCTTACAAAAGGTGCATTGCTATTGGATGATTCGGATGTGTGTAAGAACTGATGAAATATGCCAGATTAACGGATAATTTTCTATGGCTAAAATTACACGATTGTTTCAATTGGTGAACGATCTATTTGGTCTCCCTCTCATTAATGAGTTTTCAGCGATTTTTAAAAGTGCTCTCATGGGTAAAAAAAATTGAGTATTTTGCTAGAATCAAACGTCATTGTTTGAATCTACGCATCGCGTTTCTAAACCTCCCCAATTAAGCCTTAAGGGCTTATACGCGGTCAGGATTTTTCAAAAATCGATTTTTTTATTATTTAATTTTCGTAATGTACATATATTCAAGTGTATACACAGAAAATTTCATGTCGATCCGACAAATATTCTCGAAGTTATGCGCACATTTGCAAAGACGCCCCGGAGCGTTTGAAAGTGCTTTTGAAACTTTGAGAGCAGCGTTCTTCTCAAAACAATGTTTTCAAAGTTGGTGAGCAAGATTTATCGGAAACGGCTGAATCGATCAGTCTCAAATTTTTACACAAGCTTTATGAATATATTTTCCATTCCTTAATCCAAGGTTTTTTTCTCGACAATAAATATTTTCCATTTTATCAACAAATTCATCGCAAGACGCCTTTTTTTAATAGGAACTCCCGGAGATCGGCTATAGCAGCGTTAAAAATCATTATTTTTACAAATTAAAAATATCAGAATGAAGCTCAATGTTATCCCAATATGCACATAAATTTTTTTTATTAATAAATTGAAATGTCTCTTTATGAAAAATCCTTGTGAAAAATCGCTTTTTTCGGCCTCCCGACTGCGTACAAACCCTTAATCGGTTTATTAAAAGGAAAGTTATGCCCATTTTAAATGCCGCTATTTTCAGGTTCCTAAAAACTGGAGACGATGAGAAAAAAAATGTGTGTTTTTTTTTTGTGTCAATTCAATGTGAAAATTCAAATAATTGAAGAAGTTTCAATTTTAATTTTGTGGAAATTCGACACGATACGAATAAATTCACGAATCATTCGTGGGATAAACAATTTTTGAGACACAATATTATGCAATTGTTTCTCAAGTTTAATTCCTTAATCTGGCATCAGGTGTTTTGACGAGAGGCTTTTTGATGACATCGACGAAATTGCGAAATACGAGAATGAGTCAGAATTTTCTCGAGTGTTGGAAAAAAAAAAAACCACTCACCGATCCAAACAGCTACTTAGTACTGCAATACCGATAAAACCTGTCGTATTGCCATTATGATTATATACACCAAACGAATTATTCTCGTATTTCGACAATACCGCGAGGTTCAGCGCACATCGCATATAGGTATTATGTCAGGATGAAAAAAGAAAGAAAGAAAGAAAGAAAGAAAAAAAGTATAATAATATGACAACCCTCGGGATTTATCTGGGTTATCGCATGCGTAATAGGCTCTTGAATTAAATTACATGTTTGGTAAACAGCAGCGCTCGCGGCCATGCTATCAGCTGAATCGCGAGGAACATTGTCACGCGTGGGCGTGACACGCGCGCTTTTTACGCACTCTCCCAAAACAAACGCAAGTACAAGACACGGAATATCGCGATCGCGATTTCTCTTTTTTTTTTTTTTCACATCCAAAGTAATCGACAATTATAGCAATTGATTGTTTTTTTTTTTAATCGAAATTTTTACCGCGAAATGTGTGATCAGCCAGGCAAATAGTGCAATAATAAAATTACACTTTAGCGCGCACAACCGTATCACTGTACTCTCGATTCGTCACAAAAATGAATTTAAAGAAAATTTTCCAATGTTTTATTTATTTTTCTTCGCGTTACCGGGACACGAGTATAATATATATATATTTTTTTCTTTTTTACTCGCGAAGATGCTGTCAAGACGGATACGTACGAGCGACTAGATTTAACGATCGAGATTACCCACATGCGGAGTCGAGGGTTGGGGAAAAAAAAATGCTAGTCGAAAGAATTGCCAATGTAATCTTATCGGGTTATATAGTCGGGACTCGCTCAATTAGTCGTGCGCGGTACTATACGAAACGCACGTTATGATGTATATATTATACGTGTGTATTCGTGTGTTATTATTAGTATACCTATATATGTACACCGGTCTCTTCGATAAGAGTATGAATATCGGCGCGTGAACACCTAGATCAAATTAGTCTCGGTACGAGATTTCTTATTCATTTTCTTTTCTCCGATCGCAATTATACTCTCTCGCGTATTTCGTTTGTTCAAAAAAACGACAAAAAAATTCAACGTTAAACAAAATTATAAGACGCATTTGTTTTTCGTATGTCAAACAGTTTTTCAAATTCTTCATGGCATTACGGAATATTGATGTCTAAAATTGAAAAATGACGTAAGTAAATTTGAAACATTTTCCATTAAGAGTATTGAATGGAAAAAAAAAAAAAAAAAAAAAAAAAAAATTAAACTAGGATCTCAATTTAGGGAAAAGCGGTACTAACATCGCGCTCGCTTTAAGGAGGTTCACTAGGGTTTACGGGAGGTAAAGAGGGTCGGTGGAAACCCTAAGCTTATACATGGGCCGCGACGGCACTGCAGCCACAACTGTGAAAATAATTTATCATGAATCGGATAATCATAGAATTGAGATGAATAAAGTAACGATAAATGATAATACTGAACCCTACTTTTTGACAGTTTAGGATCGATAAAAGTTATTTTACATTGATATATAAATGAAATAAATTCGATTTTATAGTATAAATAATTCACAAAGAAGTCTGGCAACAAGGCGCGTATTTCTTACGGTTGGTACCGTCAAATGTCATAGCCACTGGTACCAGAGAACAGTCGAGCTGTCAAGAAAATTGCTCGCTCAAACTAACCTTTACTGCTCCGGCTCTACAGCGATGTTGTCATGCTTATCCTCTCATTTTACAGCATTTTTCATATATGAATGGTGTAGGTGAAAATTTCCAAATAATTCAGGCACATTTCTACAGTAGTAGTGAATATCTGATAAAAAAAAATTCAGATTTTTCTGTGAATTTTGCTCTACCCGGTGAACCTCTTTAATCGAAGCTGCGCCCTGTGTGCTCTGCGCAGCTGACCTTGTCGCTAGCGACGCTGCGATAGGCGCAGCGCGCTTCTCCCACCATACGCCGCGCGCCAATCGATGTGCGCCGCGCAGTTGGGAGACTTCCTTTGAACGAAATTTCCTAAATCGAGGTCCCAGTGTACCGATTTGATTTCTTACTGATACAAAGAAATATTTTGTTTGTTTTTTTTTTTTTTTTTTTTTAATCGGAGAAATTGCCGCTAATCCTCGGATTTTTATACTTCGAATTCAATAAATTTTTCGTTCCAATCCAATTGACGGCTTATCTTGTATCTTGGCGGGAAATTTATACGTGTGTCTGTGTATGTGAAAAATCGTACGCAACTCGTGACCTCGGCATTAACGTGTCAAATTCATTTACCATTTATCCTCATTCCCCTGGGGAATGAGGAGGGGGCTCTCCCACTGCCGTGAGAGATAATGTGTGTGCCCCCGCGTGCCCGACTTACCAACGACTTGACGTTGACGTTAGACAGATCGTCCTCGGCGGAGATATCGTCCACCTCCTGGGACATTTGACGGCTACCCGTGTGCATGCTCGGGTCTTCGGCGTTAATGTTCTACGCACGCATACACACACACACAAATAAATGCAGGAAACATACGCATACTCGCACCCCCAATCATGCTCTACACACACACACACACACACACGAACACAAAGTGGCTGTATATCGTTGCGTCTTTTGTTTTTTTTTTTTTTTTTTTTTTTTTTCTTATCGTCTCTCTTTTTTTCTTTTCTCACAAATCATCGCGATGACGTTCAGGGATCGTGAAAAGAGATTTTCGCTCAATTTTCTTCTCTCGAATTGCCACAATTGTCTCCGGAAGGGATTTAAAAACGAAAGAAAAAAAAAAAAACGTGTATTTTTTTATTTAAAGAGCGCGCTTGAGCAACGGTGGATTTTTTTTATTTGCCATAAAAGCATGAAACTCGAATAACTTTTGACGATAAAAAAAAAAAAAAAAATTGCGACACGACGCAACGAAGAGCAACGTTAAGACCGAAATCATTGGAAATTTTCAGAGATCGTTTGATCGAAGGATTTCCACGTTTTCGTGAGTCAAGTATAAAGTCGTCAAAGTCCCGATAAAGACGATATTCGATGGTCGATTAAAAAGTCACATTTTTCGTCACAAAACACAACCACAAACAAAAAAAAAAGACAAAACGTCAAAAAATATTAGGATCAGAGATAAAAATTATTCAAAGAACAAATGATGACGCCAGTATGTGCAAGTGCCAAAAATAACGTGTAACAACGATGCGTTAGAAGGACGAACGTGTGAGTCAGGCGAGAAAGATTTTGCGATTATTTTATTTATTTTTTTTTTTTTTTTTCTTTGCATTTCATCAACTCGATCGAACTCATCAGATGAGAATTTAAACGTGAGAGATCGCTGAATGTATAGACGAAAGAAAATTTATAACTGAGAGAGAAAAAAAAAATGTACTTCTCAAAACTTCTACTCACCACGGATATATTTTCCTTTTCGAGATCGTTCTTCTTGCTTTTTTTGGTTTTCTTTGTGCGTGGAGTGAGGGTCGGCGATGCATCGTTACCGGCGACACCCTCGATCTTCTTCTTTTTCGTCTTCGTCGAGATCTTTGCCGATGTTGCCGAGATCACGACGCTGCTGCTCGTTATCACCTCCTCCCGGCTCTCGCTCTGCGTGCAATATAATTCGTAATTAATGTTTCGACCGATCGTATATAACTGCCCTCGATGGCCCACGGTGAAATATCTAGGCCAATGTATGCGGCGAATTCCCAGACCTAATCGACAGATCCGTCAAACTCGGGGCTTTGGTCAATGATTTTTTATTTTCTAAATCATTTTGTCACAATAGCTTAAAAGGACAAGGATCTTTGTTTTGATTTTTAGAGAACTGCCATTCAGTAATGATTTTTTCAATAAAAAATTACATTCGATATGTTGACTTTAAAAACATCTACAATAGTTCACAAAAATCTTGACTCACGTAATAGCATTTTTCATCGATATTCCAGAGTTGGCCGTTTTATTTATCTCCATTATTTTGCAATGTAAAAAAAAAAAACAAAAGCAAAATGGAAGTGAAATTGACGAGCCATTTGTCGAACGATTTTTTCTTTATTATTGTGAAATAAAAGTGAGCAAAGAATCCTTAAAAAAAGTCATAAAATCATGAAGAAAAAATTGGAAATCAGATGGCAGAGGGTTAGGATTTCAGATCTGTTGATTTGGCCTAGAATGCCTCGGTACGTCTAGCTTTAGCTAATCCAGTCATTCTAACCAAAAAAGTAGATTGAGAATGCAATCTTTTACAGAATTGATTTTGCTCTAGGAAAATTTTCATGGGTATCCCCTAAGTGTAAATTTAAGTTGTTAGAACCCGGGTTGGGCTGGAGTTTCAGCCGCCATATTGGAAAAGACATTTGATCAAATATCTCGTGACGTGTGCATCGCACGACAAAAAAATAGTAAAGACCTTCTTATAGATAATGAAATTCTCTACAACTTTTAGTGGAAACTTTTTCCTGTGTAGTGCATGGTTTTTTATTTACAGAGTGGCAAACTTTATTAAATATCACGATTCTTACTGTTACGTCAACCGTTAACTATATATTTAGAAATAACCATGTTTGGAAAAGTTTGCCACGCTATAAATCAAAAACTATGCTGTATACAGGAAAAAAATTTTAATAAAATTTGTAGAGAATTTTATTAT